>OZ010796.1:374198719-374258259 GCA_963932465.1 Maratus speciosus | reverse complement strand
TGACCATTGTCCATCCAGGATATAGATCGGCCCTCTGAGACTTGAGATGCCAAGAATTTGATGAATTATAATTAAATGAGAGGGGTGTTTTGGTGGGAAATCTTGTAGGATTTCGGAAAGAAAGGGTTCCTATTTAAGTACCGCTTAGATTAATGCTGAGATTTAGCAGTGGGAGGTCCGGAAAACTGGGAGTTACGGCCACCTACTACTGCATGGGAAGCAGGGAAAAAGATAAGTAATTAAATTTGTAAACATTGTCTTTGATTGAATCTTAATTGATGATAAGAAATGCTTATATTGTGTCAGCATGTAGTCAGGCATTTTGCCATAATCGATATTAATTTTAAATATGATAATTATTCATTATTAACAGCTTGTGAGATTTTAGTTACCAAATGAGTGTTTCTTTTCTCCCCCTTCTTATTTTTTTTAGGAATAACTATAATATTTTTCTTTTACGAATGATTCAGTCCTCTTCTAAATTTAAAATCATGAGTTTAAAATAAAATATTTGAATAAACAAAGCTCATACATAAAAAAGTCATAAATAATAATAATTATTATAACATTAGAAAAATTACCCACATTTTTCACAACTAAATGTTGGATAATATAAAAAATATTCTATGATTTTTATAAGTATATAAATTCCTTTATATATTTATACTTTACTATTTAACGTTTTTTTCTCTGATACAAGCATTTACACTTGTAAAATATGAACAGAAAATTTTTGAAAAGAAGATTTCAGAGTTAAGGCATTATCTTTCCTTTCCCGATTATAAATTGCATATAAATTAGTAATAGAAATCGATTAATTTACCCATCCCCCCCCTTTATGCTAAGAACAAATTTAAAACTTCCGTAAAATATTGGATTAAATTTAAGTGTAAATATAATTTGTAATAGGAAAGAAGTTATTCTAATAGACGGTAGTTAGATGTTGTGTGTGTGTGGGGGGGGGGAACCCTGAAAATATCTAGAGTGAAATAGATAAAAATTTTATGGAAATTTTGTTAATAATTGTAATCTTTAATAAGAATTTTCGCATGAATTATTTGCAATTTTTAAGGAGAAATAAAATATTTATTAAATCTAGAAAACAGTAGTTAATAAATTTCTTTTCGTATTAAAGAGGATGTTCTGACTATATCAGTTTTTTTAGTTTGAAGTCAAACTTTATCAGACGTATCTGTTATTTTTAAAATTTCAGTTAACCTGATTTCAGTTTTCATAACATTTGGCTTTACGGTCAATTATTATTTGGTTTAATGATTATTTTGATAGTTTGCCAACTGAATAATTGCATTTTTTATCTAAAGATTTTATTAAAATTTTATTAAAATATTAAAATGTGAGAAATCCCCGAGAAATCTTAATTTAACACAAATCAGAATGTCAAAAACCGTATATCCAATTCTGAGCTCAAAACTTTGATAATTCCTTATTCGAGATTCTATAATTTTTATTTTTATTTTATTGAATTGAAGCCCTCGTTTTACATGGAGACCTCGGTCCTTCAGGTTCTTGTATCGCCCATTAAACAGAGAACTTACGATGTACCGTTTTGATTTTAAATATATCGGCAATTTTTTCATCAGTTTTCATGTAAAACAATTGGAGCATATCTAATATTTAAATCCATACTGTATTTTTTTTTTTTTTAATTCGAATAATCACAATCCATGGAACAAATTTAAATTAAATACTCTTGAACAAGTAATCAAATTTAGTTTGAAATGCTCATATCTTCTTTAGTTCAGTTTATAAAAGTTCTAAAAAAATAAATAAATAAATAAATAAAGCGAAAAATCTTTGTAAATGAGAAAAAATTTAAAAGCTATAATGATACTGTTCGTGGGCGTACGCAGAAAGTGGCAGGGGAGGGCCAGGGCCGCCTGCTAAATCTTTGAAAAAGTAAGAATTGTTTTAAAAAGTACTATGAAATATCAATATAAAGAATTCTTTGTGATTGTTATTGAAATTATTATAGCATGATTGCACTTTTATTGCATGATAATTTCCTTTTAAAGTTTTTCATTATCAAGCAGTACAGAAAATAAACAATTAAATTATAAAAAAATAAAAAAAAAACCGACTGCGTAAAAAGCGAACTAATTAATTATTTCTCATCAATGTGAAACTATTTTTCTTTCAATTCCTACTATTAGCTCACACTCTCGCTATATATATCTTGTTCAAATTTTCAATCGTTAATAAAATATTATTCATCCAATCAAGCTCAAATAATTTTTTTTAAACTTGTAGTGGATGACACTTGATGTTAATCCACTTTTTTTTCAAATATTAATTCATTAATTAAATTTAATTAATTAATTTTCAATAATCGAGAGAGCCCTCGTCTTGATTAAGGTATTTTAAGACCGAGAGAGCCCTCTTCTTGATCAAGGAATTTTAAGCGCCACTCAAATGGAAAGAATAATGGAAGAAAAAAAAAAATTTCTATTGACCTAAGTAGGAATTGACTTAAATTATTTTTTTATATTACTTGTTTATATTACTTACCTATTTTGTTTATTTACTTGTATTGATGACTTTTAAGTTGTGTCTAATTGTTAGTTCCTATCTATAAACACTGTTTTGATGAGATCTATAGATGTCTATGATGGTCAGAGTTGCAGTAAAGCTAGAGATCATACCTACACAACTTCCAGATTGTATAATATTTTAACGGAGCTTCTGGCTGTAAAATAGTCAATGAAACATCGTCTTCATTTTGAAAGACCTATCCAATGATATGCCACTCAATAGGGTGCGTAAATTTTTTCGTCTCTACCGCCATTTTGTATTTTACAGCCGCCGTGTTGAATTTATACAAACAAAACCTAGCATATAACCATCGGGCCATTAAGACGAAGTGATAGAGACCTCATTCATTAAAATCCACCCAGCCGTTGGGATGTTTCGAGGGTATAAATAAATCCACATACACAGATATGCGTGAAACACATAATCTTTCTTTTCAGTCGGGTAAAAAAACTAAGCTCGCTAAACGAACAAGTGTCAAAAATCAAATATCAGACCTTTTACAACTTATTATACAGGCAGCAAATTCCCGGTGTTAATTCGACCAAACATGTCAGCGTAAAATAATCAAATATATATATATATAAGCATCGAAAAAGAAAAAAAAACAAAAAGTTAGAAGATTCTTATTAAGAAGTTCTCGAATTCGAGACCAAACATAACTTTACAAGTTTGTCATAAACAGAGACAGTGGACTTTACAAATTCCTTGAAGTTAGTAAAGTTCAGAAAGTTTCAGTTAGAAAGTTTTAGTTTAGAAAGTTAGAAATTTTCATATATTCTTAGTTCAATTTTTAAAATAAGAGGGAGCCTTAAAAAATAATGAACAGAAAAATGAATTTTTAGACGGATTACGACTCAAGCTGCTTGCTATTATAAAGTTCAGTTCCAAAAAATTTAAATTTCTATCGTTAATTAGCAAAAAACTTTTAATTAATCCTCAAATTAGTAAAATACGCCGAAAGAACAAGGAAAACGCCAAAAGACCGTCTACAGAATATCGATAGGAGATTAAAATTACAGAAATGGATTAACAACAATGTACGGCAACTAGGTATTATTTAACACTAGAACTACCGGAAATTTGAGTCAAGTTTTATAAAAATATTTCACACCAGAATTTTAATTTAAAACAGTTTAACTTTATTGTTTAACGTTTTTCTTCTTTGTATCTTTTAAACTTATTTCCTAATCAAATTTCTGGTTTGAATCGAAACATATTCATATGGCAGCCGTCAAAATGATGGCTCACAGTAGTTCTAAATGTTAAACATGTCAAGATAACAAGGTTTAATATTCAGTTCCATGTAAATTTATTGTAATGTAATAAAATTGTGTAGTGTTTTCTAGATGCCAATATTTGAGTTAAGTAGACGTAATTACTTCAAACTGAAGTAATTCCTTCAAAGGTTATGTGGAGCAAGGTATCTGAAACAAGAATTAATCCCCTTCCCCACCCTTACTCAATCTGCTCGTACTGATATCGACACGTATCGAATGGTAATAATATTTAATATTAAATGGTGTGCGTGGGTTAAGGCTTGGAGGCCATTTGCAAATTAAAATTCAAACTTTTATGAAATACGCATTCCTATTTGACAGTATTTTCGTTCTCAGTTAGTTTTGAATCTAGGATCTGAATTCATTACTCTCGGCGAATTCAATTGAAAGTTTCGTACGATATTAAATATATTTATATTTAAAAATATAAATTATTTAGTAATACTATTTATTACCTAGATAACAGAGGGACTTAAAAAGAGGAGGTGATTTTTATAAAAGGAGAAAATTCCAATGACTTTAAAATATTTTTAAAAAGTATATATTATTTCATAAGCATATCGCTAACTTCTTTGAATCAAATCAAAGTCGCTTTAAACAGATGAATTTTTCATAATGAACTCATATTACAATAACAATATACAGAAATATTCTAAAATTTGAATCAGTCTTAAAAATTTGTGCAAAACTGTTCAATAGTGAATATTTCAATTTCTGCATAACAAATATTAGTATAATAAAAATATGTTATGCAAATATTTACTATAGAATTTATTTCCGAACAAAAAATAGAAAAATACTCTAGAAAGACTACAGATGCTTAAATATTATTTTGCAGAGAAAAAAAAAACGTTCTTGAAAGTATTATTTTGTCACTCAAACAATCAAAACAATAAAATTCAATCTACAATATTTCATGAAGACATGGGTATACAATCTCATCATTATAAATGCTTAATTTGTACAGAGAACTCGTGTATATAATGGTAAATAACTGACAAATTTAAAAAGTATACAATTAGCCGAGAAATATTAAAGCTGCTTACCAATTATTTTACAAAAACACTTAAAAAACTGTTTCGCATGATGTGCAAGTAATATTGATGCAACTCTTACACTGCAAATAGAGACGTCTTAAATTCAGACACATATGTGACTGAAAAAGAATTTCAGACACTTAAGTGTCTGAATCTGAAAATTCAGACATAATAAATGTCTTACTTTAAGACACATAAGTGTCTTACTATGATCATGATGTAAATGAACAGGAAAATATGTCTTAATTGTGATTATATGTCTGAAATTAAGACATTTAGAAATTCAGACATTTAAGTGTCTGGATATGATATAATAGCATCATAACTATGACGATTGTGTCATTATATTTTTCAGCAGCACCAGAGAATATTTTGGATAAATGAAAAATGTTTAAAATACAGTTCTGCACACAAAATTTGGTATTACTTTATAAAAGAAAAAATTTGATTAGAACATAGAACGTGTGTCAGTATTGTACAAATCCATTTATCAAGTTTTGGGACTAAGTTAATTTTATGATGTATTAAGTTATTAAATTATTACTTTTCACAAAATTATAAAGTTTTTCAAAAATTACTTACACTCATGGGTCTACGCCGGAGAATGCGGAAAACTACCACTAAAAGAGTAATATATATATAGCTTGAAAATTGAAATACTAAGATTTGAACGCGAGCAGAAAAAAAATATAGGGTTGGTTGGTTGGTTGCGTTTATGACGGCCAAATATCAACACGAGGGATATAGGCCCTAAGGGGGGGGAGAGTGCCCCGTGGGGGTCTTTCTAAGGAAACCTAACACGTATTTACACAAGGAAATCCAAGGTTCGAAGAAAACCACGGAAAACTCCAAACGATTACGTCGACAGGAGTGATGGGTTTTGAACCCAGCACCTCCCGTCTACCAGTTTCGAGAGCAGAACATCTCGGCCACTGGTGGGGCAAGAAATGTAGGGAGGAGCAAGACTGAGGAACAGATATGCCTGTAGTCTACTACCTAATTCGCTTTTTAAAATGCAGAACACAAATATAAAATAAGCTAAACTAAGAATATTTTGTCACAACTCCCCATGCAAGACAATTTTTAAACATAAAAGCAATAGAACAAATTTACAATTAAGAAATATTAGATATTCGGAAATAAATTTGTAACAACATTTTTCAAAATCAAGAACTGAAGCAGTTTTTATTTGGAGGGGAAGGGAGGTGGGGGTTCTGTCTTCCTGATCCTTGAAATATAGCACCACAAATAGAAAACCTCTGTTTTAAATAGAAACACGTGAACGTTAAAAGGCGAGCAGAGTTAAATTTTCTCTTCTATGTGGGTTTTAGGGGTGTTTGATTATTCTCTAAGGCACTGGGACGAATGCATTTTAATATTTTCTTAATAATCAAATATAAAGAAAATTTCATTAAATTTCAAAATCTCCCTTCGTAATCCCCCCCCCCCCCCCCCCCACACACACACACTCATGGACCTACATTACTACTCAAAAGCTTGTAGAAAAATAAAGTTTTTGATACAGATGTACCTGCTTAAAATAGTAAAATAGAAAAAAAATGAAAAGGTTTATTAATAATATTGTTCGTAAAAAAGTGTTTCGCATAAAAACAAAAACCCCAAATTTTATTATTACTAATTTCTATTGTGGAACATTCGACAATTTTCCTAAATGGCAAATCTTTCCATATCGCAGAGACAGAGATAGGTAAAAAAAAAAAGAAGAAGAAGCGTAGAATTAGCCGCGCATGCGTAACTGAGACAGTGTCGAATGTAACAGCGGAGTGTTGAAGCGAGAATTCTTTGAGTATTTACAAGTCTTAGCACTTTGTTTTTTATTCATTTTTCTGTTCGAATAATTATTCCCCGCATTTTAATCGTGGAGTTGTACCCTTTCTGCATCCTGTCAGTGTTTTTCGTGGTTGTTGCGTGGTCTCGCACTGTTCATTTCTTCTAATTTCGAACGTTTTAAAACCGCTAAGCCTACCATGTGCCCAGCTTTACAAGCATGGCCGTCGAATCAAGTTCACATCCGGCTGCATTAATTCCGAGATTCTTAAGCATGAAAAAACCTACTGTATTAAGGATATAACATTTTTATCGAAAACCTCAATGGAACCATCATCAGTTCTCAAATCGGACCTAGTAGCCTAAATCAACGATTTCTTAATTAAATATCAATCTCCAGAAACAGTAATATTAATCATTCTCTCATGCAACTTTATTACAGTGGATTCATAATTTAAAACTTGTAGTGAGGCGTAAATGTTTTTGAAGACAAGCATTTTTCTATACAATAATAAAGTAAAGATCCCTACCGCCACAATATTACTAACTGTGCTTGGCATTATTCTACCTGATTATTTAATATTGTGGTATCAATATCAAAGATTCACAGTGTTTATTAATAATGTTTTAATTTAAATAAAACATGATAATGCATAAAAATATGCGTTAAAAATTCTTCTATTGGATTATTGTATTTACAGGTAACTCCTTACTGGTTTTTTATTTTTCTATTTTAGAATGAACGTAATTATTTAATAGGTATATTAAAATAATATATTGCGCTCTTAATATTAAAGTTTATCATGCTAATTTGTTTAAATTGCTGACGCTGTCTCTTCTTAAAAAATCTCTTGAGAATTAATAAAATCTTTTAAAATTTTACAATTGTATGTTTAGTGTGTCAATTTTACTTTTTTTTATAATTACCTATGTGTTGCTTAAATGATAATTTTTTTTTTTATGATTGCAAATAAGTAGTATATACCTATATCTTGATTATTAGTGAGAATTTTCGCATTAGTAATTAAGTGTAAATAATGTGTATTAACAAATGATTATTTTTATACTTGTTTATTCCCGTTCAGTCACGCGTTTAATAAGAATTAAACTTTTTTCTATAACCATGCTTCGTGTGTTAAATTTTAAGTGAATTTTGTGTTTGAAGTTCATGTACTCCTTCAACTTTTCCATAAGATTTTAATCCTATATCGATTAATATATGTTTTTTATATGGCGATAATGGTCCTTGTTATCTCGCAGAATGTGAGTATTGGCCGGGGGCGGGGAGGAAGGATATATGTTGTCATGTGTTAAAATTAATTTTCTTTTATTATTATTATTATTATTATATAGTAAAGAACAGAATTTCTTTTACGAAACAGCATTTCTCTAAGTTTTTGTAGCCTTAAGACCTTTTTCATCCCCCTCCTCCTAAGCCAAATTTTGGGTAACTGCAAAGGAAAGTTTGTTTATAGTCTAACAGGAGGGGTGGGGGGGAGTGGTTGTCACTCAAAGTGTTAAAGGTACTTAGTTGAATTTTATGTAGCGGGCCAGTGATGATGACTGTTGACCAGTGAACTCTCATTCTTACTGGCCCTTGGGACCAGTACTCCTATCATTGAAATATATTTTTTTTTTCATATTGATAAATTTAGAAATTCATATTGAGAAATGTTATCAATCTTTTTTTTCGCTTCATACAGTGGATACAAGAGCATGAAAAGAAATCACAAAAGCATAAGAATGAAAGTTTTTATGAATTTCAGAATAGTTTATAAGTTTCAATTTTCCAATGTGAAATAAATCTCTCCTATAGTATTCAACTGAACGACTATTTTTATTTATTTATTTTTAATTATCTTTATGAAAACTTGTTTAAAAATAGAAAATTATTTATGTATATTTACTGTGTTACATAACATATTTAACCTGGAAAGATTAACACCAGGCCTGACAGACCCAGAGTGCGTATGGTTTTTACAATTGTTACCATTATTTTTTGTTAAATAATCTTCTAATTATTTTATCGCAGAATTTGTAACAATTGTCTGCGACTAAATAAAGTGACGATTATTATTTGTATTTATTGGTGACAAAAACTATTCACACCCTGGGCATGCGCCCGTCCTCCTGGGTTAAATTTTAAAATGGAGCCATATTTAAAAGATGCTTTAAGCAAATAATAAAATCTGTGTAATTAATCCAATATGCGCTAAAAAAATATTTAAAAAATCAAGTTGAGTATCATACACAGAAATGAAAAAAAATATGAGAAAAAAAATTATATGGTTATAAGTAAGACCCATTCGCCCATGACAGGGGAAGATACTTTTCTAATTGTTTACCATCTGATTGGTGAGTTATGTAACTTCGCTGATATTTAAGATTCTGTGAAAGAATGTGCTTTGAAGATTATTCTTTTGATTATGTTTGCTTCGTGTACGTATATATTTTTTCATATTATTCAATTTTTTAATTTATGCCTAAATAAATTACCGTATATACTCACGTATAAGTCGAGAAATTTCTGACAATTTTCGGTAAGCAAATTTGGGGGGTCGACTTATACGCGAGTCAGTTAAAAAAGCAAAAACATAAACATCGAATACTGCAAAATTATGTTCTTTTTATGTGTAAGAATAAAAAATAAAGTACTATATAAAATATATAAATGATAATAATTTATCATTTAAATAAATTCAATGATTTGTTTTTATTTACTTACTACCTTCTCATTGGCAAGTGAAATCTATGGTTTGATTTTGTGCAAAATTGAAGTAAAAAGTTAGGGGGTCGACTTATACGCGAGTATATACGGTATTTTTATTACGATGTTTATAGGGGAAAATATTTTTAGAAGTTTCTTTTCACCTCAAAGATTTTTTTTTTTTATCTGAATGTAAAAAAAAAAAAAAAAAAAAAAAAAAATCATGAAAATTAAGAATAAAAAGAAACTAATTTTCAAAAAAAAAAAAAATGAAATAGGATTTTAAGTCTATTTTTTATGTTTGTGTTTGATAATGTAGCATCTCAACGCAAGTTATCTTTGTTGCATTTCAATTTTGTTTTTATATGATTAAAAAAAAAAAAAAAAGTATAAATGCACATTGTAATGCTACAAATTAAATAGAGTAACTTATCAAGTAATTAATTGGTTGGTTTGCATGTATGGATATTTAGATTCATATGATTTAAACTTTAAAGTAACTTTGCGAATATTATTGATTAATGTCAACCGCTGGACCTAGAATTTATTTAGAGCATTATTCCTACACTGTAACAAAAAAACTTTTTATTTAATTAGAATGCGCCTATAAATGAATATAATAGCAAAACCTCTGAATAGCGGACGCTTCGGGAGCACGTAATTAATCCGCTATTTGCTGGTATCCGCTATATATAGAGTAGAATTAACTGGTTCTATGATTTTTTTCTTCATTGTTTTTCTTTTTACACTAGACTGCTTAAAAATGCTGTACAATATATACATAGACTGCTTAGCAAATTTTAATATATTTGGACATTTTCCCAAAATTCTTTCTTTTTCTTTTTTTTCTTTTTCTCATTTAAAAAAAGGGAGTTCATAACACCAGCCTGTTTTTTTTTTTTTTTTTTTTTTTTTTTTTTTTGAGATATTAATATTTGTATGACAAATTTAAAATATTCAGAGAAAGAAAAACCTTTAATTTATCATTAATAGTATTATTTTTGAATTATTATATTTAAACGTTAAAATATTTCAAAGCACACTTCAAGGAAAGAAACTTGTACTTTCTACTAAGAAATGAACAGAATAGTACAAGATATTTACTTTATATCAATTTTAATTTGGTTTCTTTCTCAATGTAGTTAACAATATACCAATCATGTGGATAAGAAATGGCTTTAGTGACTGCCATTGCTTGTGTGATTACAAATTTCGTGGGGAGCAGAAATGAAAGATATTTATTATAAAGGATTTCTGTTTCCAGTTATATTTACTATATTATTTATCGTTTAAAAAGTGTCAAATAGACATGCTGTCCATCCAGAATCCTATAACTACTGTTCATCTCAGCCGCCGATGTGTGATTGTCAAATTTTTCAGTATTTCTTGGTAATGATAAATACATGGCTCGCAGTGTTCCTAAAATTTTCGCATTTTGCTACCAGTATTTAAAGTAAAACTTCTTCGTGTTACATTCCTTTAACATTTATAATAGAAATATACGATAAAGATTATCTTTTTAAAATAGTGGTAGCAAGGATGAAAATTTTAGGAACACTGCGAGCCCTGTAAATAGTATAATAATAAAAATGAAGGAAGAAAAAAAAAAGTAAGAGTTTCATACTCAATTTTGAAATAAAAATGCAAAAACTGCTTAAAATAATTCACTGGGAATATCTAATTTCAATGGGAAAAAATTGTACAACAAAGCAGGGATGGGATTCTTTCTGAAGAAATGAATCATTTTTTATAAATGGGAATAATTTGTTACCATAAAGCAGAGCTGATTGCAGCATGGGCAAACTGGGCTGTTTCTATGGGCCTTTAGCTTTACGGGCCCCCAAATTTGGTATGCAATATCCATAAATCTGACATTTTAAATTTGTTTTGATCTTATACTTATTTTAATAAATATTTTGTATTTTTAGAGCATGATTAGGTTAAAGAAAAAGATATATTTATCCAAATATGTATTGATAGCATCGAGTAGGCTTAATTTTTTTTTCTTTTTTTTTTTTTTTTCTTTTTTCTTTTTTCTTTTTTTTTTTTTTTTTGTAACAGTATATCAAAGCTGTGGGGACGGGCGCGAATGAATATTAGGTCTTTGAAAGTTCGCACTAAAAGTAATAAACATTTTGGATGCCGTAAGGCATATATGATATCACATAGATACATATTTAGGTGAAAATATATAGATATTAGTCTATTCTAAAACTACAAAATACTGATTACAATCATCATAAGGTCAAAAATGATTTGAAATATCAGCTTTATGAAAACTTCGTACCGAAGCATCCCAGTTTTACCACGCTGCAATCAGCTCTGCTTTAGGCTAATGTCAGACGGACGTCTTTTTACACGCTTTTATCCTTACGTATTATCCCTACACAATGCTAGCGGGATTGTGTAGGGATAATACGCAAGGGAAAAAGCGTGCAAAAAGACGTCCGTTTGACATTAGCCTTATGGTAACAGATTATTCCCATTTATAAAAATTGATTCAATGTGGTCAAATATGGCTGCGTATATGGCTTAGAATGAAAAGTGGTCAAAGATGGCTTCCCATTGTTGAAAAAAAAAGGCTCAAAGATGGCCGCAATTAAGACATTTGAAATGTCTGAAATTCAGACACAAGAAGTGTCTAAAAATTTTAAGACGTTTTAAAACGTCTGAAAATCGAACACTCCTGTTTCAGACACTTAAGTGTCTGAAATTCAGACGCAAGAAGTGTCTTAAAATTTTCAGACATTTTAAAACGTCTGAAAATTGAACACTACGTTTCAGACACTTAAGTGACTGAATTTCAGACATTTCAGTTTACAGTGTAATTAACATATATTTCGCAGCAAGACTTGTAGATCGTAAATCTTGTGAATGATTAATTCAAGTATCTGCGAACAAGATGGATTTATTGAGGGAACCCCAAAAAAACTCCAATGGCAAGAAAAAAAAATAATAAAAAGGTATTGGTTAACTTTTTGATGTCTGTGATTCTTAGTCAGAGTTTAGGGAAGATAGTCAGGTTAATTAAAAAAGTATAAAAAACAAACCAGAGATATAGTCTAACTACAATAAAAATTAACTAAATTTTATATTCTTTTTTTTTTTTTTTTTTTTTTTTTTATCTTTTACAAATTTGTATTTTTTTTTTCTGTTATAATATTTTATGGGTTAAGTCAAACCTCGTTAACACGAACAAGCTTAACAAGAATTAGCACGAACTATTTCTCTTTGCCCCGTCCAGTTGTATGTAATGTATTTAAGTACGGATAACACGAACTACTTTTAACACGAACAAAAAAATATTCCCCTTGAGTGTTCGCGTTAACGAGGTTCGACTATAAGATTTATTGATTTTTATGCGCTTCTAAAGAAATAAATCTTTCATACACTTTTTTTTCTTTTGTAAATAAAAAAGTTCAGGATTAAAAAAAAGCATGATATTGGTTGTAACATGCGATCGATTCTTCGTAAATGACAAACTCTCCCTATCCTCCCCTCAAGGGGAAAAATAAAAGAGTGATCCCCTTCATTTTACACGACACTGCGATTTTAAAAACATTCATCTTTCGAAAATTAGATTTCGAATTCCCGTCGGTAAAGGTCGTCGTTCAAATGCTTCGGAAAGAATGATTATTTTTCTTAAAAATAAAATTTTTTAATGCTAGTTGAGAGAATGCAACAATTAGAAAATGCAGGGTATTTATCAAGTTTTATATTGAATTAATGCGCTTATGAAAGGTTTACTGATTTTATTTATCTTATATAATTTTACAATTTCCAGGTATTTAAAGGTAACCCATTGGAGACTGACAGTGCTTTTTCGCAACATTGTATTTGGGATTTTTGGACTTTTTTGATACCAGTAAAAGTGAAAAGCAAAATTTGCCATATTTAACTAACACATTTCAGTGATTTATAAAGGAAAAGTAAGTGTTTAACAAAAAGTGGTTTGAACTGAATAAAACTCCTAAAAAACATGCTGGTCCTTAATGGGTTAACACTAGAATGACGGCGAGGGGCCATTTTGGCCTCAACCATATAAATATACTTCGGTTCTAACAGGAAATTTCTTTATAAGATAAGTTGAAGAGACGCAAAGGAAAAAATGGCTAATTAAATAAGTTAAACAGTTTTAAATATAAATTCTGGTATTAAATATTTTTATAAAACTTGAGTAAAAATTCCCGTCTTTCTAGTGTTAAACTTAGAGACTGTTATTTTTTCTGAGACGCAATTAAGAAATAATTTTCATTGTTCCAAATGTTACATTTTCTGCTGTTCTATGATTTGGAGTAAATAAAATTTACCTAGGATTTATTTATCTTGGTTATCAAAAGTAGTACATCTTTCACAAAACATCATCAAAACCTAACTTTATTTATGTATTAGCTTCAGAACAAGAAAATAATCTTTGTTTTAAGTATCATTACCCATACCATTGCATGTATATATATATATATATATATACGCAGTTAAACAAATTCTTCGGGGTTGGTGCTGCAATATCTGCAACCATTAGACACTGAAATCTCATTAAAAGGGGAAAAAAAATCAGCTAAAATGCGAAAATTGTACTGGCAATCGTATTGTATAGCCACTACTACTTCCGTATTTTAACGGAATTTTTTTTCCGAAAATTCCAGAAAAATTTTCTCTTTTTCACAAATTTTCCGTTTTTTTTTTCTCATATTTCTAAATTTAAAAATTTCGTTTAAAAGACTTTAAGGACAGACTTATATCTGCATGGATTTCAATCTTCACTTTTCAAAGACGTTTAAGGTCAGAATTTCTCTATTTAATTCAAACAGTAAAAAAAAAAAAAAAAAAAAAAACACTTACTCACTACGCGATACGAACTAGGGAATTGACCTCTTCCAGACTATTGCCTTGACCACACAGCCATGATTACACAAGCTGTGTTTTCAAATATCATAGAAACTCGACAGAGTTATGTCTATATTTTGTATTTTGCGGACTGACCAAAACGGGATTTTGCCACATCTATAGCTCGAGTGCTATTTATCATAGAAACAAAATTCTTATTTCTATGAAATGGGGTGTGCCACGCGACACAGTAAACAAAAGTAAAGTGGAATCCGACGAATTGGTTGAATTACTCATGTTGGGTAAATTATAATTTATGCATTTCTTTACTCTTAAAATGATTAAAATTTTTAAACATTTATACGGGCTTTACTTTATTCTGTCTGTCATTTTATATGTATACTGCACATATGTACCCTATATATATATATACAAAATCCTAATAAAACTAATTTATAAAACGATGTTATGAAATGACTCATTATGTTTCACAGCTATTTCTCCTAAATTATGGAACGTCTAGCGGTGACAATAACACCAATTATCCGTATCAAACCACAGATTTCAAAAGTAGTAATATAATATTAAATTTTGAATTAGTTTTCAAGATATTTTTTTTTTCTAATTTTAATGACATTTTTGTAATGATGGCAACTAAATTACTCCATTTTTGAGGAAAAAGGAGAGAAAAGGGGGAAACACAGGGATTATTAGATTTTTTTCTTTTCGTCATTTTCGAATTGAAATTGAAATTATATTTTATTTCAATCGATGGTGAAAATAATATTGTGATTAATTTATGTTTTTCGGGAAAATTAAAAAAAAAAAAAATAATAAAAACTTTTTTTCACTTTTCGATCATTAGGAATCAGTTTATTTTAAAAATCAAAACTCGTTTTTCAACTTCAAATTCCAAAGTTGTCAAAAATGTTTTCTTTTTTTTTTTCAGTTTTAAAGAGAAAATGACATTAATAATCTTAAAAGCAGAAAGAAGATTTTAAAGTAAGAATGAAATGATCACGCATTAAAAGCAGAATATGAGAAAAGTTACGTCAAAATCTTTACACGTAAATATTAGAAAAGTACGAAAACTTTAAAATAAAAAAATATTACACGCGAAACGCATTTAAAGGTAATAATTATGTCATATCTAAAATGCCCAAATAATAAATATCGTCATATTTAATGTGCCTAAAATAATTAAATTATTAAACGTGAAAAACTTCTAATGGGGAATATTAGGTCGTATTTAAAAGACCAAATAATAATATTTCCAAATAATTTTGAGTTAAATAACATATGTCCCCGTGAATCTTAAAAGAGATATAAATTTTAAAATAAGTAAATTATTGCATGAGAAATGCACTTAATAGGGAAAATTACGTCATGTATTACAACGATACCTTTAAAACGATTTTCATTGCGGAGAATTTTAATGCGACGTCTTATTGTATAAAAGTAATGCAGCTAGTGAATTTGTTTACATATTACATCCCTTGATGCAGCATAAATACAGATGCGCAAAATATTTTTGATTTATTTTGTACGAATTACTATTCGATAAATACATATCAGAAAATTCGGATATTCTTATTAATCATCTGCCTGCAAACTCTCTTCAGAAATGGGAAGATTTTTTGATTAAATTAACAGAAATAAACAATTTTATCATTCCTCGGTATGTTTTATCGGACAACATTGAAAATTTAGAGCTTCTCGGATTTGCAGACGCTTCAGGAAAGAACCATGAAGCAGCTATCTATTTAAGATATCTTAAGTCCCGTGTGGCCCCTCTAAAGCCAATGACCATTCCAAGGTTAGAGCTGTTAGCAGCTTTATTGTTGACAAAACTAAGTCAAAAAATTAATTCCTACCCTACAGTTATGTTTTGAAAAAGTGTGGTTATGGACAGATTCCTCCATTGTTCTTTTTTGACTCAATACTCCACCTCATAAATTAAAAACTTTCATAGCTAACAGAGTAACTACGATCCACTCTCTTTCTGAAAATTACCATTGAGACCATGTGTCCTCCAAATCCAACCCGGCATATATCACTGCCAAGGATCTCATTAACAATGATTTCTGGTGGTTTGGACCAAACTTTCTTCAAAGAGAAATTATAGTACCCAGCCAGTTTCCTACTCCCACAGACATTGAATGTGAACAAGAACTGAAAAATCACTTTAATTTACTGACAGTCGCCAAAAATTCTGATGACTTTTTTGATAACTTGTATAAATCTTCTAACAATTTCATGAAACTAATTAAAATGTGTAGCTTTAATTTTAGGTTTATTAACAATAGTCGCCATAGAGATGTAAAACGGAAGCAGCTTACCGGCAGCGAGTTACAATATAACATACAATTTTTGGTAAAAAGGGCTCAAGAAGGTAAGTTCACTCCGGAAGTACCTGTGCTGAGAAAGGAACAAACCGTTCCTTCGTCCAGTAAGTTAAAAGCATTGGATCCCTTTTTGGATAAAAATGGTTTACTTCTTGTAGGTGGTAGATTAATCAATTCTAAGTACACTGCAAAAAAAATACTGCCAGTTTTTCGGTAGGAATCGGAAAAATAGTTGCCCTTATCGTACCAGAATAATTTCCGACCCAGCTCGGAATAAAATCCGTAAAAATAAGGAAATAGTCAGTAAAACGGTATTTTACGGATTTACGGATCCGATTTTATTCCGATTTTACGGATTTTATTCCGAGCTGGGTTGGAAATTATTCCGGTACGATAAGGGCAACTATTTTTCCGATTCCTACCGGAAAACAGGCAGTATTTTTTTTTACAGTGTAGGATTTTGTTGCCAAGCACCAATTGATTGTACCCAGTGATCACAAGCTCACTAAATTAATTTTCTAGTACTTTCATAAAAAGTACTTACATATAGGTGCTCAGGAATTGGTTCATCGCACACGAAATATTGGCCTTTCAGATCTAAAATCATTGCCCGAAAAATAGTGCACTGTTGAGTTATATGATTCAAGCATAACCCCAAGGCACTAGATCAATTAATGGGAGACCTCCCATCACAAAGCGTAACGCTAAATTCAACGTGTTTAAATTCTGCTTTAGACTTCTGTGGCCCTTTCCACATAAAATAGAAAAATCTGAGAAAGGGAATTTATTCTAAAGGTTATGTGGCTATATTTATATGTTTGTCTACAAAGGTCATAGATAAATAAGCAATTTATCCGCTGCTGCATTCATCGCCGCGCTTAAAATATTCTGCGCAAGGAGAGGCATAAAGTAATAAACTAAATTCTGATAACTCAACTAACTTTAAGGGTGCATCAACGGAATTAAATAACTTTAAGAAATTACTGAAAACTCCTAGCTAGGAATTATCAAATTTCTTAGCCGAGGAATTCATAACATGAAAGTTTATCCCTCCGCGGTAACGCAGTCCTTGACATCATCATTTGCTTAGAGCCGTAGGTAATAACAAAATTACTCTAGAAGACTTTGAAACTCTTGTCATACAAATCGAAGGGATCCTAAATTCACGGCCTTTATTTCCGCTTTCAGGTGACATAAATGTGTTTGAAGTGCTTACGCAAGGCAACTTTTTAATTCGCCGACTCATTAACAGTATTAAAAGAGCCTAATATTATAAACACTTCAGACAATAAATTAACCCATTGGCAACGAATTACTAAACGTGTTCAATGAATTTGGAAATGTTGTTCTATTGATTATCTAAATCACTTGCAGCAGCGCGGTAAATGGCAATTTTCAAGGAAAAACTTTAAGTTAGGATCCCTAGAATTATTAAAAAAAGAAAATGTACCACCACGTAAGTGGGCTCCTACCAACGCTCTCTAGATATTTGAAAAAGACTTGAAACGCGCCACGAAAACTTCACACACAGCAGGCAACACAAAGAAAAAAATTCGAAAAACTTGCATGTTTCGATTTGGTTGGCTCGTGGAATTATTAATTTTTATTTTCTGATAATAATTACTAATTCCACGAGCCAAAGAAAAAAGAAACAGGCAAGTTGTTCGAATTTTTTTCTTTTTTTCTGCCTCGTTTGTGCGACGTTTTCGTGACGCGTGTCAAGGCTTTCTCAAATATCTAGGGGCATTGCTCTTGCCCACTTTTCTGGCTCCCGGATCGGAAACAATTCCCGGCAAGGACAACAAGATTGGAGCAGTTAAAGTAAAACTGCTTCTGGTATATTTTGAATAGTACATTACTGCTTCTGGTATATGATCAAGAGACGTGGTAGGCTATATGAGAAAAAGTTACACATGTTTGGCAGAAAAAAATGCATTGTATTGAGCATTTGATACAAAAGAAAAAAAAAAGCAATTTAACAAATTACAACGACCATTTGGAAAATGATTTTTTCAAAGACTAAAATTTAAGACATAAAAAATTGCACGGAGTTGATCATACATTACGTACGCCATGAATTAAACATTAATAGTGTTATTATACGTAAAAATTGCAAGCGAGAAAAATCACTTGCGACTCGTACCTATTATCCACCTGAGACTTACGTATTATCCAAGCATTTCATTGGCTGTTCGGGAAAAAGCTTTTCCATCGTAGAAATCTGACGACCAATTTTAAATGAAATTTCATTCTTAAACTTCTAAACATCCCACAATATTACTTTTTACACCCTCGTATAGAGAAAAAAATGTGCTTTTAAATGCAATTTGTTTGAAAGCTGTATCTCAATTTGTTTTTGAGTTATCGTTATTAATTTTTTTTGTAGTTTTTATTACTTTTTTGTCATAGTGGCAACAGAAGTATCCATCTCTGTTGAAAGTAAAGGTTAGTGTATAGACCAATCTGAAAACGAATAAAATGCGGATTAAACCAATAAAAAGCTTCAGATATGCTTTTGATTTCCTACCCTGACGAGGACAATAACCATTTTTCCAAATGGTTAAAAACATAATTTGTGCATGTGAGAAAAAACGAATAGAAAAAGGTGTCTCCTTCAAAGAAAATTGTTTTTAGTAGGGGATGTTATAGTTTTCCCGAACGGCCAGTAACGTTGAACACCTTTGAGGCATGGAGTCAATGAGGCTTTTAATGAGGAGCTGGTGCATTCTGTCCCTATCCTCCAGAAGAGCTCTTTCTAGTTCTAATAGTGTTTATGGGGGTGGTAGGCGGCCCGCAACTCATCTGCCTAGAATATTCCAAACATGCTCAATTGGGTTGCTGTCCGGAGATCACGCTGGCCATTCCAGTCGTATGATTCCTTCCTCGAAAAGGAAATCATCCGCCAAATGAGCACGATGTGGCCTGCAATTATCGCCCATTACCATGATGTCATCTCTAATTGCTGCAGTGTAAGGTACTACAATAGGTCTGAGGATCTCATCCCTCTATCACTGACCGGTCAGAGCTACATTTTGAATGGTGTGGAGGTCGGTTCGCCCATCAATGGAGATGCCAGCATGGACCTCCCCTCACCGCCAAATCTGACACTTCCTTGCACGAACGCAGGATTGTTTCTAGTGCCACGTTCCCTCCAGATGAAAATACGCCTATTGTCAGGATGTCTAGAAAAACGGGAATCGTCAGAGAAATGAATATTGCGCCATTCATTTCTATTCCAGTTCACATGCTCCGTTACCCACTTCCTGCGGGCTCCAAGTTGCTTTGCTGTTAACGTAACGCATACCATTGGCCTGCGCGCATACAGAACTACAGCGTGGAGCCGGTTTCGGGCAGTTTTAGTCGAAACTGTGGTGACAGTAGCCGAGCGAATGTGTTGTTGAAGAATAGTGGCATTCAAATTTCGGCGTCTCCGAGCTGTTAGCGTTAAATATCGATCTTCATTGGGTGTTGTTGCACGTCTACTGGTCTTAGGCTCGCATTTCCAGTCTCCAAAAAGGGTTCCAGATCCTGGAAATCATAATTTATGAAACTCCAGTGGCGTCTGCTACTTCCGTTTTTGTTTTGTTTTCCTCTAACCGACGTTCAACTCTCCAAGCTTCTGATTCGATTAAACGACTTCGTTGAGACATCGCACTCATCGAAATTAAGCACTTACTTAATGTCGATCATTGTTTTCCAGTTTCAATGTTTGTCTTTCAGTAAATTGAAAGCCAAATTTTATTTGCTGCCGCTAAAGCGCCGTTTTTGACATCAAACTAAAAATTTGCATTCTAAGAAGTTTGAAAATGAGAAAAATTACCATCTGTGACTATCTACTTCCATTTTCTGCAAAAACATTTTGCTTATACAGTTATTTTATATAAGACTTACAATATCCTTTAATTGTTTTGAGCAGTGTGTACTGATTGTTACTGTATATTAATCATCTAGTATTGTAGTATCATTTGTAATGTTAATTAGTTATCCACTGTATCATGTTTAAATTAGTTGCTGAAATATTTCATATTTCATCCCCGGGTAGCACGTTCCGTCCCGGAAGCATGCTTTGACTCCACCTAGCGAGCATTATGAAAAAGATCCATTAAAGTGTTAATCACTAAAGCATCAACACAGCTGGAACCCTCCGACTAAATTCACGCGGTGGATATTACTCAAAACCAATATTCATTATAATCAAGATGTACAGGGTGGTCATAAAAAAACTTTGCCGAACTCTAGCGGCCGGTCTGTTCAATCGATCGAGATTAGATTTCAGATATAGCTATTCAGAGGTATGAGCTCGAAATTCTGTGTACGGCAACAAATTGACGCTTACGGTTACGGTTATAAGTACAGAAACTCGAAATTTTCGAATGACAACGCCCATTTTTTCAGCGCATGCGAAAACCATAAAGAGCGTAGGAACGGTACGTGTATCGCAATAAACGGACGCGTTATGCACCCACAAAAATCAGCTCTGCGAACGGCCAAAAAAAAAAAAAAAAAAAAAAAAAAAAAAACACGACCGGAGCGCACGGAGGAAATTTGCATTTCACAGAGGCAAGACACCAATCACAGAACGCCGTTCACCAGATATTCAGCGTAGAAAATGGATAAAAAGCTGGTTGGGAATGTTAGTTCTTCAGTAGGGAGCTCGCACATGTCGACGGAATGACTCTGCCCACGAAAGTTCGTGGTGAATTGGTAAAACTCTATGATCAAAATGGGATCAATGTCGAGGAAAACTTGCGTGTTTATCGTCGAAACCATTGCCAAATACGTGGCCGATGTAGCCCGCAAGCTCTTCGTGAGTTAGTAAAGAAATTCGAAGAAGCTTGTTGTACCTGTGATAGACGAGTTCCGGACGACCAACTGTTCCTGAGGATACTGTTATGGAAGTGCATGACATAGTGACTTCAGGACACATGCAAACTGCAAGAGGTGCAGCTCGTGTATTGGATATACCGAAAACAATGTTCCTAAATCTACAACGCTCTGTAGTCAGCATGTTACCATACCGGTACCAGCGCGTCCAAATGTTGGACGCAGGGACCAACAACAACGTGCGGACTTTGCAAATGAATTTCTTATCCGATATGATAGCGATAACGACTGGCCTCTTCGCATATTATGGACGGACGACGCACATTTCGCCTTAACTGGCAACGTCAATCCCAAAAACTGTTTGCACTGACATGAGGCACCAGTACCTTTATACGACGTGAAAGTTACTGTGTGTGGTGCGGCATTAAAGGCGCAATTGTTCTCGTGCAGTACTTCTTTTGAGGAAGCGACACCAACGGGATTTGTAACTTGCTCTGTTACAGGCTCCCACTATACAGCCATGCTGCAAAACTACGTCATATCAGAATTACTGCAGCGAAATGCACTGAATGACATCATTTGGATGCAAGATGGTGCACTTCCACATATAGCGAAGTCTGTTAGCAGGTTCTTGGAACAGCATTTTGGTAACCGTGTCATCTCACGCCATTTTCCATTTTCGTGGCCTCTGCGATCCTCCGACCTCACTCCAAATGGATTTCTGGTTCTGGGGATATCTAAAATCTAGAGTGTACATGTGCAACCCGCAAACTTTTCCGGATTTGAAAAACTCTATTAAACTTGAGATTGCAAACATCCCTCATGCTATGTTACGTTCGTCTGTATTGTCCACAGTCGCCCTAATGCAATGCGTGATTGCCTGTCATGGCACTCATGTGAAAAAATGTGTAATTCGAGCATAAGGTTTCTTTTCTCCGATCTGTGTTGTAATCAGTGATTGGTCCATTGACTTTGCCATACGCAAATTTCCTCCTTGCGCCCCGATCGTGTCTTTTTTTTTTTTTTTTTCCTTGCCGTTCGCACCGCTGTTTTTTGTGCGTGTTTCGTTTATTGCGATACACGTACCATTCAAACCCTCTTTAGGGCTTTCGCATGCGCTGACCATTTTGAGATGAAAAAAAATGGCCGTTGCCATTCGAAAATTTCGAGTTCTGTACCTCTCCGACGTAACCGCAAGCACCACTTTGTTGTCTTTCACGAAATCCCGAGCTCATACCTCTGAATAACTAGATCTGAAATCTCACTTCGATCGGTTGAACGGAACGGCCGCTTGAGCTCCATATATCGGCAAAGTTTTTTTATGACCACCCTGTATGTGTGTTATTGTGGTATGATGTATCCAGTGTTAAAATAAAAAATCTGTTAAAAATAATTCAATAACTATACAGTCCTTTAACATAGACAATAATTTCAAATTTAGAAATTTTGAATTTCTATGAGAATCTTTGATCTTAAATGTCTGTATTCAGTTAAAAACGACCGACGCGACGGAAGTTTTAATGGCTAATTACTGTCTTATTCTTTGAAGAGCGATAGCCAGTGTGTGTGTGAGAAGTTATGCATTTTGACTATCAATTGAAAACCGAGTCAAGGAAGATTAGAACAAAATAAGAAAGATTAGAATTCGAGAAAATTTAAGTGAAAGCTTTTGTTGTAATTTTTATTGATTTATTTTCTTTTTTGGGAACATAGTTTTCGTATGTCCAACTAAACACTCTTAGAAAAAATCATTAAAAATTAATTTAAATTGCTAAATTTATTAATATTATTTAAATTATTAAATATTAAAATACCAAATACCAATAAGTACTGCCGCAGCTCTTCAAGACTAATTATACTTTTAGTATTTTAGATGTAACATATGATAGAATTCCTCATAATACTTTCATCCAAAAAATAAAATAATTTCTGAGAAAATGTAACATTTTCTTTACTAAGCTCCTCTATTATTATCGGCAATTTTTTCTTCTAATACCAAGAACTGAATTCCTTTCATTACAATAAGAAGGAGTTCAAATTTTAATAGTTGACATTTTAATACTTTGCAACATATGGCTGAACGTTCCATCAAGGCTGAGCTTTCCAACAAAGCTGAACTTTCCAACATGGCTGTGATTTCGATTTATCTGCCCGTGTATGTTATTGAGGTTTGATTCGTTCGTCCGTCCATGCTCTAACTCGTGTAAATGTACTCGGATTTCCATGTAATTGATATACGTTATTGAGGTTTATCATGACATGTTCGTTAATGAATTTGAATTGTGTAAAGTTTATAGTCCGGTTACAGGGACACTAAAAAAAATTCCGCTATATTAGGGGTCTAGGAAAAATCGTTTGCAATTTATTTTAATGATGCTACAGAATTACAAACATATTGAAATTATTTGTGAATATGCATCACAAAGATGCACTACAAATTATTTTTTTAGAATGTAGTGTGCATAACATTTATCGTTCATTTACAGGGGACATACAAAAGAATTCAGTTACAGTACTGTCTATGAGCTAATAATTGCTGTTGCGGTATGATATGAGCTGTAATTCTGTTGTGGTATGCTGCTTTAACTACATTATTTTTAATATTTACGTGGTGTGTATAAATTCTACAGATCACCATACAAACCGACACAAAAGAATTCAAGTATACATTCTCGTTTATTGAAGGAAATTGCAGAAGGAGAATTTCAACTGAATTATACGTTTCCTAATTATGTCTTCTTAATTATGCGTTTTCTAACTTAGCCATGCTATGTAGTATATGTACAAATCTATAGGTCATATACAGGGATGCACAAAAGAAATCGCATACTTTTTTGACTATTGATGGTAATTTATGAAATTGGGTTTTCAAATGTGTTATGCATTTTCCAAATTGCTTACTAGACATACTTTTAGGGACGGAAGGGATTTATATCTGGGGATGTCAAGAGGTGGGTCAATAATTTTAATTTCTTGTCCTAATTTTTGTTGTAAGATATCTGGTCACCTCATTTATCACAGCTAAATTTAATTAATTTTGAAGATTAATTTTCACAACTTTTTCAATAGGTAAATTGTTGAATTTATATATTTTTCAGATTATTCAAGCGAAACAAACAGTACATACAGGGTGAGTCAAAAGTCTTTCGACATCAAATTTTAAGGGATGGTAGAGCATACAAAAACAGACAATTTTTTTTATAGGAAATCACTGTCATAATTCATTTATTCAGCGAAAAATATACAGGGTTTCCAATTCTAATCGTATCAGAAACACTGCTCATAAATTTAGTTATCCGATAAACTTATTTTAACAAACTTTTCATCAGAATTACTTTGGTTTGTGTGAAATAAAATTAATATTACGAAAAGCGCTGGAAGTATAAAGTATCTTTAGAAGTCAGTCCATATGTACCAATAATTACATTCGGAAATATGAGGAGTCTAATTCAGTGCTATTTGGATGTAAATGATGTCCACTTCAACCCTTTCTCGCAATATCGTTGCATTTCACACAAAGAAAAATATGTATGTTGGAAATTCTGGTTAAATATCTTCATTATTGTCAAAGTTACGAAGAAAATTCCTGTTTAGGCCTGGAGTGATACAACCTGTATTTTTGACTGAATAAATAGATTGCGACCTTGGTTTCCTTACACGAAAACTGTTTTTTGTATAGTATGCTCTACTACCAATTTAAATTTGTCTAACGATTCTTGACTCAATCTGTATAGGTGTTTATTTTTGAGTATACATAAATTATATGTAGTTGTAATTGAAGCATATACAGAACGAACGGATTTTTTAAAAAAGTCCTAAAATTTAATAAATTTCTAGATTTGCCCAACTTGGAAAAGTCCGACCTTTTGTTTCTTTAAATACACGGATAATAAAACATATATTTTTTTAATTATATGTTTATGCGTTAGTTTATGCGTATAGAGTGATACAACCTATATTTTTGACTGAATAAATAGATTGCGACCTTGGTTTCCTTACACGAAAACTGTTTTTTGTAGTATGCACTAACTATCAACTAAAGTTTGTCTGAGGACTCTTGCTTCACCCTGTATAGGTGTTTATGTTTGAGTATACATAAATTATATGTATTTATAATTGAAGCATATACAGAAAGAACGGATTTTTTTTAAACTTTCTAAAACTAAACAAATTTCTATTGATTTTCCCAGCTTAGAAAAATCCGTCTTTTTGTTTCTAAAAATACACGAATAATAAAACATATATATTTTTAAATTATATTCAAAACCATGCTAACAAAACAAAGATAAATTATAATCAATCGATCATTTATCAATTTGGATTTGGACATATAAATACTATACTGCCAGCAACACTTTTAGAATGCTCCGTAATTTACAGGAAAGCATTTAATAACAAATATTACCAGATTTCTCGACAAAGCATTGAAGGCTATCATTAAATACTAAGTTTTTATTATTCAACATCATCAATATTTTCTTAATATTGTCACAGTACTAAATTACTATAATAAGTTCATAATATGGTTAGATTAAATTAATAATTATTTTAAATGGGAGGGCTAATAGCTTTTTTAGATTTGATCGATTATGCCCAAGGGATAAATTCCTTTGCGGGATACCAATTCCCTCAGTTTTCATCTTGAGATTAAAGCTTGAAACTGTTTGGGAAGCAGTCTATTCGAGTTGTCACCTGAAGGGTCAGGGCCACCCAAGATTTTATAAGCAGCCTGTCAGCAATGTTGTACCAAGTCATCTCTTCAGCTTTGATTCTTCAAAAATATATTTTCGCTTTCCAGCTAGAATAATGTGGAATATATTTCACAATGATCTTTACACATATAATTAATACTAGAACACCCAGCAAAAGTCGATTAGACTCCGATCAAATGATTAAATATTGATTCGAACGAGAAATTTCTTCATAAAATAAATGTAATATAAACCACAAATAAATAAGTTAAATACTTTTAAATAAAAATTCTGGATTCCGGGTTTTGTAGTGTTAAGGTGACCTGTTTAGGGCCAAAACTGGCCTTTTTGGCGCCCGGGGCAAACATGGATTTTGGCGCCCCCCACTTTCCACCAAAAAGTAAATTTACAAAAAGAATTTTACTAAGTATCTAATAGACAACTTATTTTTAAATTTAAAATATATAAAACTGAACTACGTAATCAGCTTTGTCAAACATTGATTCATTTAAAAAAACTTGAAAAAGGAACCAAAAGGAACCGAATTGCATTTTAATCTTTTTTAAACTTTTTTTTTTTTTTTGTATAGGCTAAATATTTAAAAAAAAAGGGGGGGGTTTCACTAGGAATTTTACTTTGTGTATTCCACTTCTTGTTTGTTTTTATTGTCCCGGACAGTCATTGCCTATGGCAAGACGAAGAGGAAAAAAAAAAAAAAAAAAAAAAAAAAAAAAAAAGAAAAGAAGCTCAACATTGCTCAGCGAAAA
The DNA here is from genome assembly GCA_963932465.1 of Maratus speciosus. NCBI lineage: Eukaryota > Metazoa > Arthropoda > Arachnida > Araneae > Salticidae > Maratus > Maratus speciosus. Next base: position 374,231,446 of record OZ010796.1, on the reverse strand, counting down.
AAAAAAACAGCTTTCATGGAATTTTTTTTATCTAACAGAAAATTCAGACTGAGGGTTCGCGTCTCGTTTGATAATTATCCGCAGTGGACAATGTACCACAATAGAGACTGACCTTGAAAATCGGTAGTGATTTTCCTGCACAGGAAGTGATTTAAAAGATAGAAAGCAAAGGCATGGACATGATACTTTTGGAATGGGAGAATGAAAAAAGTCTAAGAGGACGATTCTTTTTTATTATTCATTTGCAATTTTGTATTTTAGATGAATCTTTTTATCTATTTGTAAAGTTTAATGCATTTGGTTCAGTTTTCTTTTTAAATTTTCCGGCTGCGAGACATTTTTATACAAATTTCGTATATATATATACATTGTTGTATCAAACGTCAAACAAAATCTTCATTTTGGCGCCCCCTTCACCTTCTGTTAAAGCAGCGCCCGGGGCAAGTGCCCCCTCTAGTTTCGGCCCTGAGTTTCAATAACAAACACCTGGGCGCAAAAGGAAAAGGTTACCCTCCGCCTTTTTGCCATTTATCGGCCGCAAATACAAAATCAATCCCCCCCCCCCCGTCTCCTCTTGAATAAATAAATTTTTTGGGGGGGATGCGGGGCGGGGGGGAGTGAAAATTGCTTGAAAAGATCGTCTGCTTTATTTTGAAGCAAAGTTTTTAATTAAGAGGCTACTTCAGTCAAACGAAAAGCCCCGTTCACTAATGCTAATCGTTTGGAAGAAATTTATAAAGATATCTCGTTTCAATTTAAATGTTTTCAAATGATTTCTTTTACATAGAATAGTTGAGATCAATCTGTATGCAGGCCGTTGTTTACTTTTTCGATTTTGTTTACAGGTATTTCTTATGAGGACACTTTCATTTTCGGAACCGGTTTTGAAAGTAAAAGCATCCTCATAAAAAATATCTGCAATCAAAATCGAAAAAGTAAAAAACGGCCTGCATACAAATCGATCTCAACTTTTCAATGCAAAAGAAATCATTTAAAAATATTGAATTGCGACCGAGATATCTTTATAAATGTCTTCCATAGGATTAACGTTAGCGAATGCGTCTTTTCATTTGACTGAAGTAGCCTCTTAACCTTTCACTGTCTGCGCTGCCGTAAATTTTACCACAAATATGCGTTTACCGAAATTTTGTTCTGACAAATGAAACCGAAATTAAAATTAAATTTTTACTACTGATATATATATAATTTCTCTTCTAAAGTATCTCTTTTAACTATTACGGAAAATTTTGCATTTATAAGTGTAACTACTTACTCTCCACAAAAAAAAAAAAAAAAAAAAAAAAAAAAAAAGCGTCACGTGTCTGCTCATGGAAAAAAATTAAATGCTCCCACTGAAAGGTGTATGAGTTCTATCAACATGCAATAATAAGTTATTATTTATTTGCCTTTATTCAAATGAATTAAAATCGTGTGGTCAAAAAACATCCGAAATTTTTGCGGAAAAAAGACAGTTGAAAGACACCAGGGCGTGTCACAGAAATGTAATAAATGTTCAATACAACTAAAAGAGAATTAAATGTGCTTAGGCTGAAAATACGGGAAAGTCAACAAATATTCGCGTTCAATATAATAATCTATATTATAAGGTAAAAACATATACGTGAATAACTCTGACATCATATTGAAGGTTGCACATACCCGAACAATAAATTTCATTTTTACTGCATTTTCTAAAACTTCTAAGCATCACAGAATTCCAATTTTTACATCGTCGAATAGAAAAAAAAGTTCTTTCAAATGCAATTTGTGGGAAAACTGCACGTCAATTTACGGATTTTTTTTATGGTTTTTAAAGTAATTTATTTCAAGCATGATTTTTTTTTATCTATCCCTATCGTGTGCAGCCCGATTGCGAAAGATAAATATTCCATAAGCTAATATTCCATAACGAATTTAAACTGCCATCAATAAATAAAGAAATAAAACAACGCCAGTAAAACACAAATTTAACAGACATGTAATCAAACAGAGCGTTTCAACCACCGAAATTACTAGAACAGAATAGCCTGCTTTATGTAGCGAAATCTTTGGCGATTTCTTCGGCTATTAACTCCTGTCATGCGGATCAAAATATCGCTTTTAATAATATTGAAAACTTTATTTGAATAAATTAATTATACTTTTTGATATAAAAACGTTTTTTGGTGCTCTTAGTGGCACAATCTAAAAGAATATATTAAACGTGAAAAATATATTAGAATTCACAGTTGAAAAAAAATTTTTCACCTATATTCTGTAACCCTAGAAGCCAGGTTCGTATCCCCTAGTAATAATAATAATAATGAATTGGAAAGTAAAAAATAAATTAAAATTAAAATCATCAGTGCTTCAGGAATGGTGCTATGCAGGAAATTCAAACTTCTATAACAAATATAAATCGGGTTTCATATAAAAACTACACAAAATTTTAACACGCCCAATAAGATATTTAAAAAAAATCCCTGCCGGCTCGGTCTACAGGCGGAGGTAGATTTCGAAGTTAAGTACTAATTTCACCAACAAAAACTAAATCCAGATTATAGATAAACACAGTTTAACAATTTTATATGGCCGCTTTTGACTAGTTTTTTATTTCATTTTTCTCTAAGAACTAGTTTTATCAGAATCATGTAAAGGAGGTATTCAAAAAATATTTTTCCAGGCTCAACAACTCAAAATTTTCTGACACATTTTCAGACTCATTTTTAAAAGTAAAAACATGAAACTTGCTGACGTGATCTTTTGAAGAGATTTATAAGTGACCTGTGTTTTTATTTTTCGCTCAATTAACTAGAGCTTGATTTAAAAAAATATATATATTTTCCCGGTACGACCACTTTTTTTAGTTTCCCAGCAATATCACTATGGGAAATTCGGTTCAAAATGCCCTTTTTGACAGCATTTTTTGAAATAAATTCTGCTTTTATCAAAAATTCGACCAATACGACACATTATAAAGTTTCAGAATAAGAGAACCTGGCAATTGGATGCGTTTGAGAGGAAATATGAATTTAAAAATGAGTCAGAAAATAAGCAGTTTGGATTTGAGTACAACCTTAATATGAAAATTTTTTCTTCAATTCCTACTTTTGTTTAATTTGTTTTTTCTGTAAGAGTTGGTCTTATCAAAAACTTGTCAGTATAAAAGCCGTAGATAATATTAAAAAGATGTGTAATAAATTTAAGCGGATTGCATATATTGTGAATTGACAAAGTTATGAATTTTTTTCTTCCTCAACTCCCCTTTTTTTTCGTTTATATATATATATATATATATATATATATTTTCAGTAAGAGTTGGACCCACCTAAAACTTGTCAATATAAAAGTTGTAGATAGTATTAAGAAGACTTATAACAAGTTTAACTGAATTTCATATCTTCAGAATTGACGAAGTTACGAATTTTTTTTCTCTCTAAAACCTTATTTTTTTTTTTTTTCCTTTGAACCCATTTTAAAATTTATCAAAAATCTGTATATACATTTTTGGCTTATTTCCTAGAAGTAATAGTAACTTTAAACTCATTTGATATGCATTATAATTAAGAAGTTATGGGGGGTTTTTTTTCGGTTTTCACAAACCCCTCCCTATTTCGACCACTTTGGTCCGATTTTGCCCATTAACGAACTTGACCGAGATTTTCTGTCCTTTCATTTTATTTGTCAGTTCCGAAGAGATTTGTGCAGAATTGTGGAAGTTATCGTGTCCATAAAAATGTGATGTATGTTTTATTTTTTTATGTTTGATGGTAATTTGTATTGATTTTTAATGGTGACATAAATATATGTATACCGGGTGCCCCAAAAATGACTGATGGATTTTAAAATTCAATAACCTTCTAAACGATGACATATATTTAAAAAAATCTTGCAGGAGGGTTATGTATGACTTCAGGAGTTTTTGTACTGTGATTGTTGATTTTAGTTACAATTTCAAACAATAGATGGCGCTGGTAGCAATAGGCGCTCAGTCCAGACCAGATTTTTGATACTTCGCAATCCATTTAATACATTTTAATCTCCTTTTTTGCGCATGGGAGAACAGAGAGGCCGAAAAATCGAGCCTGGATTTAGCGGTTATTGCTTGCAGCGCCATCTATCGATGCTATTTGTAGCTAAAACTGAGAATCGCAGCATAAAAACTCCTGACATCTTACATAACACACCTGCAAGAATTTTTTAATATCTGTCACCGTTTGCAAGTTATGGAATTTTAAAATTTACCAGTCATTTTTGGGACACCCCAGTATACATATAATGTCATTTTATTCATAATTTCAGTTTTTGTTGGTGGTCGGTAATGTTTATTTAATGGTTATATATATATATATAAGTTTTGAACTAAGGGTGGTTGGGTTCTAGGTTGCCATGATCGGCGTAGATCTGCAAAAATATTTCAGAAATTCTAACATAGGCAAGAATGTAATAGGTAGTATTTCTTACGAAATCTACCTAAAATAACGTTTATTGATCTAAATATGTTATATTTATATATAATTTTCATATTTTATGTTAATTTTGTAAAAATAAAAGCATTGATATGAAAGTTATTAAGAAAGAGCCTTTGCTGGGTTAATTATGGTCTACCCTGTATATATGTTACACAAGGTCCGTGCACAACTTGGGATTTCCAAGGAGTTTAGCACCGCTATTTCAGATTGGAAATTTCCTATTTAATATTTAAATTGCAGAATTTCCTACCACCTTATTTAAACGTAAAATTTGTAATATTTTTCTGCGATTAAATAAGGCGAAAAATTTTATTGAAAATTTGTTGTAAAACTATACAGGTTACATAAACGTTTAACATGAGAAAAATAAATTTTAATAATTTCTAAAACAACCCGCTTCAGTTTTCTCTCTGCACAAAGTAGATTCACAATTTTACAAATTAAAAGTAAATTGTGTACATAATTTTATTTTGTAAATTAGAGATTACACTGATGTATTTAAACCTTACGTCCGCATTTACATGAAATCTGATTAATCTGCCCACATTAAAATGGCCGTTTTGGTGAAAAATATTTTAAATTTCTATTAATATTTTATTTGAAAGAGCACCCTTTTACAATTCTAAATCTATTTTAATTTTATTCCTCTGATCACTAGAAGATGAGTTATGGACAATTTAATAAACAGGAAGTAATGAATCAAATAACGGAAGTGAGCGTCAGGGAAAATGTAAACAATGTTTCTATACACGATTTTCTTACTTTTTTTTTTAACACAAAAACACTAGTAAACCTTAACTGACACTTCTAGAATAATTTTTCATAGTAGTTTTTTACCTGAAAAAAATATTTAAATACAATTTCAGGAAAATCAATTTTTTTGTTATTTACATGGTCGATAAACTTCATTACATAAAATGGTTTAAATATATTTCAGTGAAATTTTGTTTGAATGATTTATATATTACTCACTATGTTCTGAACTAAAATCTAAGCACTGGTGATAATGTAATTTATAGATAGTACTAATTATTTTATAGATACTTGAATAAAAACTGACAATTTTTAATAGAAATTATGTATTTTTTTTTACTTATTTTGAAATATTTCAATTAATTTTGAAGAAATTGTAAAAACCCTAGTTCAGTGCACAGGTAATTGTAATATCAGTGTGTAATACAAAGGAAATCTAAATTTATTAGTTGAATTGGGCATACGCTATCAGGCGTAAGCATTAAATTTTGCTAAAAAAATGGCAAAAAAAAATCCTTTTTAGGTGCGTTCATAATTATATAAATACGTAGCACCTATAGTCGTTGGCTGGTCCGTCCGTCTGTTCGCATACAACAGCGCAAAAACTACCCAACCGAATGGTTTGAAATTTAATATATATAATCGATGCAAAATTTTGTCGATTCTTTTCAAATTTTATGAAACTCTAACCAAAACTTAAAAAGTTATTAATAAAAGTTTTCTTCATTATATTAAATCCTATCATAGGTAACTATTCAGTGATATCTCCTAATAGATAATGATTCTATGTTGTCATGGTGATTACGTCATATTTAAGATGAAGTCATATTATTTCCGTATTACTGAATTTAATATATATTATCGTAATAAATTTTGTATTCATGCATTTTTGCCTAAGAGTGCAACAGCTATTGCACCATGATCTGAATATTTATAAAATTAGTGATAGTACGAACCTCATTTGCCACGTTTGACGTACAGTTTCCGACTTGTTTAAAAATGGTATGCTCACTAAATAAGCATGTTTTGAATCTTAATTTCACTATATAAATGAAGTCAATTAAGTACAACATAGAAATACGTTATATTTTATTAAATAAAATTCTAGTTTGAAACATTTCTTTTTCTTTTCTTTTCTTTTCCCTTTCTTCCCCTTATACGCCAGAAATATTGTACGATATTCTTCAAGTTGAGAAACACTAAGAATATATTTGTAATAATTACAGCATAATTAATAAGATGTTAACTAAAAAGAAGATTAAAGCTGTATTAAAGAATTAGCAATATCGCTTACCTTACGTGGATTTAAATAGTCAACAATACTTTTTTATATAAATTATTGTTTTAGTGTAATGTGTATTGTTCATATAAAAACTGTTTTTATTAGCTTATTATTCCTTGATTTTGTTTAGAAAGTTGAAGTTACGTTTCTTTCATGATTGATTACTGTTTAGGAAAAGTTTTTTATTATGTACTTGTCTGGGATATTACACATGAAAAAAGATGAAAAAGCAGAACGCAGTGCATCTAGTGAGCAAACTGACATGCTGTGCAAAATCTATAATTATAAATAAACTGTAATTTTTTATAGCAATAAACTTTCAAACACGCACATCAAATGCAAGGGTGCTAAAACAAAGGACAAACTTTAAAAAGGTCATAGTGCATACTACAGCAAACGATATTTAAATCGGAAACTGGCTCAAAATCCTACAGAGTCAATCCTATTCTACTAAAAATACAGGGCGTCTCATTCGAATAAGATTTCGGATATTTTATTAATAACTATATCAATAATGATTATATTGTATTGAAGTTTGAAATACACTCTGGCTTTTTTCGTGTGAAATGCAACAATATCCCGAGAAGCAGTAGAAGTGTCTACTATCCTTATCAAAATAGGGCTGAAGTACACTGTAAAAAAAAGTTAAATGATTCGTAATTTACGAAAATGTAATATAAAGAGGAACAAAAATATACAATAATTTCTACCGAGTTATTCATTGTAGATGCCCCCCCCCCCCCCCAAAGTAAATTTTATACACACCAATTTAAAAGTGGATAGTTTATTTCCAATCGTTTGGTACCAGTAACTTTCTTCTACTATAATTTGTTGCGGAGTTAGTAGGGGGTGTTTGCCATTTTTGTTGTTGTTTTTTCTCCACGGCTCGGATTCCCCTTTATCTCCGGCAGCAAACTGTACCTTGTTTTAGTTATTTACAGCGTCTGTGTGCTGTATTCAATGACAAATTATCATCCTTTTCAGTTTAAAATATTAATTAAAATCAATATATAATCAATATATAATAAATATTAATTAATTAAAATAATGTTATGTGACATTAAACGAAAGCTAATAAAACGCAAAAACCTAGGAGCATATAAGTCAGCAATTTCTCCATCAATATATTTATCAAATGTAATTATGACAGGATGAGCGAATTCTAAAATATATAGAGTTCCGTTTACTTAATTCCTTTCAAGATAAAAAATCATCTGATAAGCCAGCCTTACACTTTCCCATCAACTATTTAATTACCTCTCTTTTATAATCATATTATTGAAGATGTTCTTCTGATTCCCCTGTATATATGAGGAATTGCTCTAAAAACCAATTGTACCCTCTTTTAATCTTCTGAGTTTCTTACTATAGAAAGACCAAATATCAAATCCGCGAGCATTATATAAACCAGCATTTTCTCCTTCAACATATCTTTATTTAACAAATTTTATTCTGACACACGATGCGCCGATTCCAAAGTATATAGAGTTGACTCCTTTCTTTAAAAAGAAAGCTCCGACTGATTCGCCAGTTTAAACTTTTCCATCAACTATTTAATCACCTCTTTTAAAATCAGATTATTGAAGATGTACTTCTGATTCCCCTGTATTTATGAGGAATTGCTCCAAAAACAAACTGCACCTTCCTTTAGCTATTTACGCCCTCCGTGTGCCGAATTCAATGGCAAATTATCATCCTTTGTAGTTTAAAGTCCACGGAGGCTGGATTTAAATGATTTGTGTCATAAATCTTATCGGCAAGCGAGTATTGCCAAACCCAGGTGCTTTTCGAGGGCTAAAAGGGAGGGCTGCGATTAAGGAAACTAATTCGGCAATACCGGGAAATGCTTCAAATCCATCTGGTCTGATCTTTTCTCTCAACTCATTAGTTCACGGAAGGGGGGGGGGCAATAAGTTCCTCCCCCTTTTCAATTTAAGTTATGTTATTGAGTTCCCCCCTGTGCTTATGGGATTGTATGATTGGAGTCGTCGTGTGCATGTTGGTGGGGAGGTTATTTAAATTAAACAATTGTTGAATGAAATTTTTAAATTTTTAAATTTCATAGACTTTCTAATTTTGTAAATAAGGAAATTACCCTTCTCATAGATAAATTGCATTCAAATAGATAAAAATACATATTTTCAACCTAAAATTGATTTAAAATAGATTATTAAGAACAAATAATGTTGAATTTTTGATAAAAAATTGCATTTATTATAAAATTACAAAAGGAACCTCACATAAGATTTACAAACACTAAAATATTGTTAATAATAGTTATTGAATAGGTTTTTTTTTTAAATAATTTTAACTTTGGACACTTTAACACAATGCAGAAAGTAAAAATAAATGCTTATGTTCTTGTTTAGATCAGAGCAGAAATTCATTGAGAAAATATTCTCTCACTGAGAACAGACACAAATTTGTCAGAAACGGAATTTCCAATCGGAAAAGAAAATGCTTCTGCCATCAATTGCTGTGTTCTACCATCATTATTGAATTTTATATAAGGTTAAAGCAGTAAAAATAGAATAAAAACAGTTCTTGGTGCGTAGTTTTTCAATACAATCTCATATGAGGTTACCATACATGAAAGGGTCAAAGAAGCTTTAAAATTACTTTGAGCTTTTTACTACAATGTCCTCTGTATATGTCTTTTACATTTTTCTAAAGAAAGATTTGCTGGCGAGGCTAAGTTACACGTATAATGAATTAGCATTGATAGATTTACGAATAATGAAAAAGTCTTCTGTGAAGAGATACTAAAATTCATTCAGAGCAGATATTCAACAAATAGGGACTTATTTTATGACATTAGAAATAGGTGACCTTTCTAACACTTTTGGGTACATTTGACGACTGAGACTCGTCATGCATTTGGCCACTGGCGCCTAATTTTATAGTCTATTCATACCACTATTTAAAGGAAAATATTTTTTTAGTATTTTTCTCTTGCACATACTGTCAAACTGTATTTGAAAGATTTTTGTTTTGGGAAAGTGGTGTGAGATAAAAACAAAACAGAAAACGCCAGTGTTAGCCCTGAAATAAATCCGTACCCAAGGGGTTAACACAACGAAATGGTAACGTTATAGGATCAAAAATGGTCCGTTTAGCATCTTAAAAAGCAATTGAGACTCAATGGTGCACATGAAGGTGTAAAATGTTTTATACTTGCCTGCATCCACAACACAAAATATTATTAACCGGGATCCTAGGCGTGAATTCCTGCAAATAAACCAATGTAAAAATATTAGCCGAAAATAAATAAATAGCCATAAAAGTATTTTTAAAACGTGTGATTTGTCTAAAACTTAAGCTAACTATATTACCGCAAAAATGAAGTCCCTTTTATAGTCTATGGACATTCTGCTTCACTCATGGGCATTCTGAAATTTTCGAAAATATGCACTGAATACACCCCAATTTTTCAAAAGTGAATTTTAATTCTGATTTAACGGCTCCGTGTTTTTAGGCCTGTTTTTATTTAACTAACACTGACCAATAAATGATTTTATAAATTGCTCAATAAATGTGAAGCCTTTTGGTGCTTCTAAACTTTGTGGTGCTATTTTTGAGAGGAAACTATTGTGACATTGAGAGGGACATTGTGACAGTGCGTCATTACTTGCCCGTTATAATTTTTAATGAATGCTTTTATATTTCAGGGAAAATGCTACGAAATTACAAGAGGCGTACTGAAAGAGCTAAATCTACTTTAATGGATTATGAGACGGCTGCAATTAGAAGTAAATTCCGGAAGTTGCAGTTAAAGGAAAGCCAAACAATCAGCGAATCTGTTTTATGGTATTACTCCTGCAGATCTACGAAATTTAGCGTATGAGTTTGCCATTAGAAATGACATAAACATCCCTGAAAATTGGTTAACAAAATAATGATAATAATAATAATAATAATAATAATAATAATAATAATAATAATAATAATAAATTGCAAGTGCTGATTGGCTGACTAAGTTTACGCAACGACATCCTGCAATTTCCTTTCGAGTTAATGAAGCAACAAGCTTGAGTAGAAATACAACTTTTAATGAACACAATGTAGAACCCTTTCAATAGCCCTTAGCTTCTGTATTAGAAGCTAATAAGTTTAATTCAAAGGACATATGGAATATTGATGAGACTGGAGTAGGATCAGTGCAGAAATCTGTAAAAATACTTGCAGAAAAGGTAAAAAAAGAGTTGAAGGAAAATCTCCGCAGAAAGGAAACAAACGTAACTACGGTTACTGGCATCAACGCTCTGGAAAATTCAGTCCCACCAATGTTTGTATTTCCGCGTAAGTTTTTTAAAGTTCATTTTATTCGTGACGGTCCCGTAAGCTGTTGCGGAAAATCAAACCCAAGTGGATGGATTACAGATCCTGACTATTTACTTTTCATGAAACATTTTGTTAAAAATGTAAGGTGCTCGAAAGAGTCCCCAGTTTTAGTGTTGCTTGATAACCACGTTTTCCATCGAAATATTGATGTTTTAGATTATTGCACGGAGAACGAGGTGATTTTTTTATCATTTCAACTTCACATGAGTCGCAGATTACAGCCCCTTGATGTGTCAGTATACGAGCCGTTCAAAAAATTCTACAATGAGGCTGTATGTAAATGGTTGAAATCGCATCCTGTAAGCACCGTGTTGATCTACGACATACCAGGTATTGTCAAAATAGCCCTTCCTAGTGCTGCCACTCCAAAAAGTATTCAAGCAGGATTTCGTGCTAGTGTAATTTGGGAATTTAATGTAGGAACATTTTTACAGATGAAGACTTCCTATGCTCTTCAGTAACTGATCACTGTTATCCATCAGAGATGAAAACGTTGAAGACCAGAATGAAAATGAGAAAGAATATAGTAAATATGAAGCTGTTAACAAGCCAAGCAAAGCACTTAAGCAATAACTTTAGTCAGTGATGGTGAGATTGTAGGACCGTCGTCAGAAGTGAGAAATCTCACCGAATTAGATGATTCTATGACAATTGACATTAGCACTGTATCAGCGGTAAGTCTTACAGAAATAAGACTACGCCCTGGAGCAGGACCTCGAAAGGGCAAGCGCTCTGCTCGTACATGTTTGAAATCTGCCATTCTAATAAGCACAACTGTAAAAGAGGAAATTCGAGCAGAACAAAAATCAAGAGAATGCAGGAAACAAATTGAAGAAGAAAAAGCAATATATATATATATATATATATATATATATATATATATATATATATATATATTCATATATATATTCGTATATACTGTATGTATTCGTATACTCGAATACTCGAATACTGTATGTATTCGTATATATATATAACATATATATATTCATGTATATATATATACATATAAGCTCAAAAAAGGTTAAAAGTAAAACTAAAACTAAAATATAAAAATAAAATCCATGCGATAAGCGCTACAGCTGCAAATAACCGCACAGATTATATGTAGCACATTATGTATTAAATGCATTTGTCAGACCCAGAATCCTGCACCATAAATAAACTAAGAATAACCATAAAACGTCCAAGAAATTTAACCAGATATAACCTGAACAAGAAAAAAACCAAGAAAAAACACCAAGAAAAAACAACAAATAAAATATATGAATGATTCTTCTAATTACACTTACCATAGAATAAATACAAATTTAGAGAAGGAAATATTGAAATTGAAAAATACGTTTGTTTTTTGTTCAATCGAAAAAGCATCTACCAATTTTGCAGTTATTTGAAGAAGCTATTATGCTAATATGATATTTACTGAGCTTAACAATAATGTCACCTACAGTTTGTATAAATCTACTATTCAGACACTGTTTAAGAAACATCTGGCCTTTTCAAAAAAGGTTCATATTCCTCTGCCTAAAGTAAAAAAATTGTCATTTCCTTTTCTTTTCGTAACACCTAAATTTCATAAGATACCAATTAAGTACAGATTTACTTGTAGTAATGTAGACAGCATAGGAAACGGATTTAATCGCAAATCTGAAGAAATGTTAAAAAAGATTTTGAATATCCTAAAGTTTAAGTATAAAGATAGTAATATGTATTGGATTATTTTAAACAGTTATAAAATCAGGAATGAATTAATTAAAGAAGATATACAAAGTATCCAGACATATGATTTTGAAAATCTTTTCACAAATATTCCTATTGCAGGGTAAATGATGTCCTTTTAAAAGTTGTCAATTTAATTATAGCTGACACTGATTTAGATTTTAATTTATTTAAATTATTATGCAAATTTTGTTTATATAACAACTATGTCTATACAGGTTCAAATATTTATTTACAGAATAATGGAATAGGAATGGGAACAAGTTATTCTTCAACGGCAGCTAACTTATTTTTATTTTTTTATGAATTTCAATTTTATAGTGTCAATAACGATGTTAATTTTCTGGCTTTCAGATATATCGACGATTTGATAATTTTGAACTGTGATCGCAATTTTTTGGGGATATCATGTAACATTTATCCTGATATGCTGGTTTTGAAAAAAAAAAAAAAAAAAAAAAATGAAAATAATAGTGCTGTTGATTATCTTGATTTGAAAATATGTTGACAGCTATTGTGAAATATAATCTCCAAACAAGGACATTAAAACAATCAAGCTAAGTAAATTGTTTTTCATGTGTCAAATGTGATTTATAGAAGTAATTATCAAAAGTGTTTATGATCTGAAGGAAGGAAGTGAAAGTGAAAAGTGATTGCACAATCGTAAACAGACATTTTATTATAAACATTTCGCGATACTCAAGAACTATAGACATTGATAGACTCTTATTTTAAATTACTATAAATATAAATATTGATACAAATAATTTGTTATTCTGATTTATGGCACTAATTTCCTGTTTTTTTTTTATTGCTGATAATATTTTATACATGTTTTCTCTATTTTTCACTTGTATCCCAGACTCTCCAACTGAGAGATGTATCTTAAAGCTTTTATTAAATATTAATTTTTCTTTCTATTTAAAAGTTTCCGGACAAATTTAAGATTTACAAGTCACACAAAAAAACGTGTGTCTTTTAAATGACATGAACATCACACGAACAGTGCATGTGGATAAATTAGAAATATAGGAGAAGATCAAGGCATAATTACCCTTGCCGACGTGTGTTATCAGATGATGTACGGATACACATAAATACAAGGTAAGCCCAATTTAGCTTACCTATGTTTTGTTTTATATTGAGAAATAGATAATTTATTATTTGAGGATAAAACCGAACATGCAATTACTGATAGCAAAGTTTAAATATTGCTATCAAATGATTATGAGACTGAAAAAAAAATTCTCAATAAAAACATTGTCACTAATTGTTAAAAATAAAATCTGGTAATCCGATAGGGTAATTTATTAGAAAAAATAAAACGAATCTTAGCAAAATTATGGCTTCTACAAAAGATAGCACGACCATTGAAAAATTGAACGCCAACAATTATACAAATTGGCGGTTCAAGGTCGAAATGCTATTGATTCGAGATGAACTTATTGAAGTTATTACGGAAGAGGCCCCCATTCCATTGAACGATGATTGGACCAAGAAAGACAGAAAAGCAAGGGCTTTAATAAATTTGTCCATTTACGACAGTCAAATAGTGCATGTCAAAAATTTAAATACAGCTAGGCAAACATGGGACGCACTTAAACAAATCCATGAGAGAGCTAATCTCTCTAGTAAGCTGTACTTGCTACGAAAATTGTACAGTACAAAATTAACTGAAGGTGGCAATATGACAGCCCACATAACAAAAATTTTAGAGATAGTGGATAAACTGTCAGCCATTGGCGAAAACATAACTGACTCGCACATTTCAGCTCTGCTGCTGTGCTCGTTGCCACCGTCCTACGATACCCTAGTTACTGCCCTGGAGGCTACAGATGAAGCTGAGTTAACCGTACAATTTATAAAAAGCAAGCTTACGGATGAATATACTCGCAGAGTAGATAATAGTGAAAATTCCGAAAACAGCAATAAAGCATGTAAAACACAAGGTAAATTTAATAATTCAGAACAGAAAAGAGGCAGCAATAAGTACTGCTCACACTGTAAAATGAAAAACCACTCAAATAAAGACTGCTGGTTTCTAAAAACGAAAAACAACAACAGTTACACTAATAACAGACACTATAAAAATAAAAAACAATTCAACATCACTAGCTTATGAAGAAAATAATTTACATAAAAATGCGAAACCTGAAAAAAGAAAACTCACAGTAAATGAAAACAACAGTGTCGCTTTACTAACCGAAGAATCCGAAAATAAAGGCACTTTTATAGTGGACAGTGGCAGTTCCAGTCACATAGTAAATTCAAAAGAATTTTTTACCAAAATTACAAATAATAATGAAACAAATGTCATGGTTGCTAATGGTAATAAACTGATTTCATATGGATCTGGAGAGGTAATAATTCATACCGAAAATAAAAACAAACAAGTTATATTGCGTGACGTACTATACGTTCCTGACATAGAAACTAACCTGCTGTCAGTGAGTAGGGCAACTAAAAACGGTTGTATAGTCAAATTTGAAAAAGATAAATGTGACATAATTCATGAAGGTAAGATTATACTTCAAGGTAAACTTAAAAACAATCTGTATGAAATACATGTTAATAAAGATGAAAATCACAAGCACTATGCAAATGTCACCTACAACTGCTCAAATGCAAATTGCATAGATTTGTGGCATAGGCGAATGGGGCATAGGAGCTACGACACAATAAAGTCCATGTTATCAAAGGACTTAGTTGAGGGAATTAAAATCAACAACTGCAAACATAATGCGAAATGTGAGGTATGCATCAAGTCAAAAATCAGCGAGAGCCCATTTCCTAAATCAGGTGCATATAGAGCTACAAAAAGGCTCGAGTTAGTTCATTCTGATGTATGTGGCCCTATAAATACACCCACAATTTGGGGGGGAAAATACTTCGTCACTTTTATCTATGATTATACGCGATTTTGTGTAATTTATTTGATTGCAAATAAAAGCATTTGATTGCAAATAAAATGCTTCAGAAAAATTGAAAGAATACATCTCAACAGTGAAAAACAAATTTGGAAAAATGCCTACTGAGATAAGATCGGACAACGGTGGTGAATAATTAATGGTGAAAATTATTATGCAAATTTTGTTTATATAACAACTATGTTTATACAGGTTCAAATATTTATTTACAGAATAATGGAATAGGAATGGGAACAAGTTATTCTTCAACGGCAGCTAACTTATTTTTATTTTTTTATGAATTTCAATTTTGTAGTGTTAATAACGATGTTAAATTTCTGGCTTTCAGATATATCGACGATTTGATAATTTTGAACTGTGATCGCAATTTTTTGGGGATATCATGTAACATTTATCCTGATATGCTGGTTTTGAAAAAAACAAATGAAAATAATAGTGCTGTTGATTATCTTGATTTGAAAATATGTTGACAGCTATTGTGAAATATAATCTCCAAACAAGGACATTAAAACAATCAAGCTAAGTAAATTGTTTTTCATGTGTCAAATGTGATTTATAGAAGTAATGATCAAAAGTGTTTATGATCTGAAGGAAGGAAGTGAAAGTGAAAAGTGATTGCACAATCGTAAACAGACATTTTATTACAAACATTTCGCGATACTCATGAACTATAGACATTGATAGACTCTTATTTTAAATTACTATAAATATAAATATTGATACAAATAATTTGTTACTCTGATTTATGGCACTAATTTCCTGTTTTTTTTTTAAATTATTATTGCTGATAATATTTTATACATGTTTTCTCTATTTTTCACTTGTATCCCAGACTCTCCAACTGAGAGATGTATCTTAAAGCTTTTATTAAATATTAATTTTACTTTCTATTTAAAAGTTTCCGGACAAATTTAAGATTTACAAGTCACACAAAAAAACATGTGTCTTTTAAATGGCATGAACATCACACGAACAGTGCATGTGGATAAATCAGAAATATAGGAGAAGATCAAGGCATAATTACCCTTACCGACGTGTGTTATCAGATGATGTACGGATACACATAAATACAAGGTAAGCCCAATTTATCTTACCTATGTTTTGTTTTATATTGAGAAATAGATAATTTATATTTTGAGGATAAAATCGAACATCACGCAATTACTGATAGCAAAGTTTAAACATTGCTATCAAAATAAACATTTCAAACGGTATACACATATCAATCTACAATAAACGGGATAACTTTAATTTTGAAGTTAACCAATTAGTTAATTTGAGTTCAAATATCCATAAACGCGTTTACGTCAATATCATAATAGGTCAGATTTTTCGCTACTATAAACTCTGTTCGAATAAAAATTTATTTTTTAAAGAACTTTCTTATTTAACCAGCATTTTGTATTATAAAAATAATGTACCTTTAAATTTCATTAATAAATATACTAGTTTTACAGACAGTCTTCATTTTTGAGGAGTTGCTATGCGATTGACAGTTAATGATTTGTATAACTTAAAGCCTTTTTCGGACGGTTTTACAAGGATGTCTGCAATTGTGTGGCAACAGACATGGAACGTGCATGGACAGATTATGAATCACAGGAAATTGGTTATTGTTTTTTGTGGCTGTGTGGCTCGGATTTGGGTAAAATAATTTTATTGTTTCAGTATACATTACACATACGTTTTGAAGCAGTTGTATCTTCGAGATGTACTGTTTATTGTGGCGTCGGGTCCGGTGGGGGAGTGTTCGCGATATGCTTTCAATTGTTTTTATGCATTTGATTTATGCTTTGCGACACTTTGGCCGAAACCCACCGCCACTACTGAATAATAGTTTGTTGTAAATTGTAACTAATCTGAAACATTGCTGTGCTTTTTAAAATGCCCACCGCTGAAGTGGCCACAGCCTTTTCTTGTTTTTTCTTGATTTTTTCTTGTTCAGGTTATATCTGGTTAAATTTCTTGGATGTTTTATGGTTATTCTTAGTTTATTTATGGTGCAGGATTCTGGGTCTGACAAATGCATTTAATACATAATGTGCTATATATGTACATATATATATATATATATATAGGTAAAGGCCAAACAGTGCATAAAAAAAATTACACCTAGGTTATTGAAAAAATTGAAAAAGCAAGAATTGGATGGCTCTGAAGATCACGAAAAATTCCTATTTTTAGTTTACTTGGTGCAATACAAAATTTCTAGACCAGGAGAAGACTGGGTGAAATGCACGACATGTAAAAGATGGGCTCATGTCAAATGAACCAAAAATTAACCTTATATATAACCTTTGTATTAACTGCAAATCAGACGCTGAAACAAGCGATGGCAATGAGTGATTAAAAATATAGATAGGTCTATAGGCCTACACATTATATTAGGCTACCGAGTCAAAGATCAATATGGTCAAAGATTAGTGTTGACCTATACTTTTTAATTTTTTTCCTCATTTACACAGTTTTTTTCTTTTATTTTTATTGTTAAGTGTCTTTAAAAGTAACTTTATAAAGGACTAAGAGTTTGCAAATGTTAATAAATTAAGTATTTTATTTTCATTTGATTTACAGTATTATTAAAAACATGAAAGTGTTTTTTTATTGTATTAGGAACGTTATAAATGATTAAATTTCTCATTATTGATTAAAAATATACCATTTAATCGCCTTTCTTACATAATTTGTATATGTTACAATATATTTGTATGTGTCATTTATGTGTAACAATGTACCTCAAGCCTGTTACAACTTGTCCCGTACGGGGCAAACAGTGACAATTTTCGAGGTCGCGCAGAATTCATTTTATGTTATGAAAAATGTTAATAATGTTAATAGTAGTTTTAGAAATATATTACATTAGATTTAGTCTAATGATATGATACACTAAATGTTTTCATTCCGTCCAAATCTCACGATTAACGTCGAAAATGTCACTACTAGCAAAGGTCTCCCCTAAATTATGTAATTTCAGGAAAACAATACATTCCAAGATAATATATAAGATTGAAACTTATAAGTGATAAGCTTATAAATATATAAGTTATAAATAAGTTATAAATATATAAGTTATAAATAATTACTAGATAGTACCCGTCAAACTTTGTTGGTAAATATCTTGAATGTTTTATTAGAAAAATTCTTGAATATTTAATTAGTTGATTTTAGTTAATCATTGAAATTGTGACAAATTTCGATAATGCATAATTGATTCCTACTTCTTTAAGACGATAGAGGATGCTGCCATCTAAACCTATTCAACGAAGTCAAAGAATTTTAAGTTTATAATTTACAACTAATTTCGCTTGATTTTTATCAGAAATTTAACTAAAAATATTGGGTAGAGCATTTATTTTTTTTTTATACATTACAGTCTCATTTTTTTCGAATATAAACAATATTTATTATTTATTCATTTTTTTAACTACATGACCATTAAAAGCTGCCATGAATTTTATCTTTATCAGTCTCATTCTCTAAAACCCTAAATTTGAAACTCGATGCAGCTAACAATGTACAATATATATTTTATTACTTGAATTTTATATATTTTTTAAATATTAAACCATGGATATCAAGGTAATTTCTATTGTAGTTCTTATATAAATATTTTTCTTTCTTTACTTTTTATTTTTTACGTAAAAGAAAGGCACTTTTCTTTCTGACACACACAAATCTATATATTCTTGACACAATATTAAATTATCATTATTATTTCTTTTAATATTGTTCAGTGTTAAATTTTATTAATTATAAAGCATTCAAATAATACTACTAATAAAATAAAAATCATATAACTTCTCCTCCTAATAAAATATGTCATTATTGAAATAAATTATCGCCAAAAATATCACAGAAGTCTTTTTTGCAGGGGATTCGAAGCTGCGTCCTCTACAAAGATTCAGAGCTTTAAACTGGTGCCTAAGACCTCTCCGCCACCAGGAACTCATTCTGCTTTTCTCTAAATTGAAGAAGTCCGAAAAAGAGTTTTGGCGCATGCACATAAGCCCGAAAAATCGATGTTTACAGAAATAGCTTTGTGTTTTAATATATATGATAATAATAGCAAAATAATTTCAGAAATAATGACTAAACAGTATTAAAAATAATTACTAATAATATTAAAATTGATAATTAAATAATATTAACTAAAAAATATAGCAATTATATCTATCTATATTATATCCCAATATCAAGTCCGTGAGTAACGCTGATGTCAATACTGACAGTGGAAATGACCTGAATAAACAATTTAGTTTTATCGCAGAATTTTTAACTTCTAAACATGCTCAATTTTAACATTTACACCGTAGAATAGAGAAGCCTTGTACTTTCAAATGTAATTTCTTTGAAAAACGTATGTCAATTTACTGATATTTTATTGTTTAAAAAATATTTTTCCAGTAGGAATGTATTTTAAATCTATCTCCAAAATGAACGTGCGATGTGATTCACTTGCACTTAAAACAATATAAATAATTCAGCATATGATTGTTTCCGTGTAATATTTCATAACTAAATTGCAAACAAGATTAAAACTTAGCGTATAAATAGATAGAACACAAATTTAACAGACAGGTAATCGAACTACGCCTTTAAATACTAAAACAATAAAGATTACTGCTATAAAACAGAAATGTTTCGTATGTGCGGGTAATGGGTCATTCTCCCAAAACATGAAAATGCAAGTAACTACTTTATAATTTTAAATATAAATTCAGGAATAATTAAAAATATTTTAATAATTTTTTTTTTCATGCTCTGGGCTAAGCTACAGATATATAACAAATTCGAAAGAAAAATTATAAATTTATATATATATAAAAGTACCGTATTTTATGGAAGAAACGCCGCGGCGTTTACGAGTTTAAAAGTTAATTTTTTCCAAGTGCGGCGTTTACGATTTTTTTAAATACAAACCGAGTTTCCTTAATTTAAAAATTCATAAAAGTATTTAAAATCGGATTTAAATATTTCAAATAAAACTTCAGACATCTTAAGATATTAAAAACGAGGCATCCTACACTGCTCAGAAAACTTTGATTAAAGTTAGGTCAATGTGACGCTGTCGACAAAAGTAGCGTTCCGATGGATGCGGCGTTTACAACGGGTGCGGCGATTACGATATTTTTAAGCTTATTCAGGCCAATTTAAGGAGTGCGGCGTTTCTTCCATAAAATACGGTATCAAATGTTCAAAAGGCATTATCATAGCTTGTTACTAAATCCATCTATGTTGTTCTAAATGTTAAATAAATTAAAAATAAAACTAATTTTCCAAAAATAATTAATTTAATACTTTTATAATAAAATATTTTATACAATGGAAAATAATTTCATTATCTTTTTTTAATATTAAAACATTACTAAAATCTTTGTAACTGAAAAAATATCCTTGTCCTGCGAAATTGCATTACACTCAATAGTCTCCCTACAGATGGTAGCAGGATTCTATTTATTGTGCCTATTCCAAGAACTTCTATTTCTTTAATTAATAAGTTGTTTAAATATTTTTTCTCAGTTGGTGCCATTTTGTTTTTTGAGGAATTTTGAATTTCTTTGCCATCAGAGCAGGATGCAAGCGCTGCGCAACAAATGGCTGATATTCACCACTAAGTTTTAGTAATATTCTTCGCCTTATTAAATCCCAGAAATACTGACAATAAATAAGGTGAGGAATACTATAAAAATTTAGTGGGTGCAATCAGCCATTTGTTGCGCAGCGCTTGCACCCCTGCATCAGAGTTATGTTTAGTTTGAATCATTTTCCTGGCATTTACAGAAAAAAACTAATTGAGTAAAAAAGTGTTTATATTACAATATTGAATTCATAATAAAGTTATCTTTTAGAAAATATATACATTAACATTAAAAATTTCAGGCAGAATGTACCAGATTCTAATTACACCAGTTTTATCATTATCCTGGAAAATAAAGAACAGGACAATGACAGCAAACCATCATAATAAGGCTTGTTATTTATTTAAAATATAATTAAATTATATTTAAGTTAAAAAGTATGAAACACCCAAAATATAGTAATTAAATTTGAAAATTTAATTTAAATTATAATTTAATTTTTATTTCAATAATTTATCAAAATTTAATGCACTTATAAAAACGTTGTGTATTACACCATTAAGCAAATTTTGTTAATATCCAAGTACTTTATTAGCTTTTTACCCTCATGATTTTTTATGTCATATATTTTAATTAGCATTAATTTCTTCAAGTAGTAATTGAATTGTTTTGCTGCAGAACTCATTCATTAGGTATTTATTCTTAAATATTGTTCCTTTGATTAGAGTTATTTAGGATGGGAAGAGTAATCTCTGAAGATTCTTCTCTTTGGATATAGCACTCGGTTTAATATATAGTATTGATATAATATACAGTAAAAGTCTATTATAAAAAGCTAATTTAAACTGAAAATTTTCAGAATCAACTTGAAAAGATTTAAGTGCACTTATAAGGAATGGTTTACGTGACTAAAATGGCAATTATCCCTCGCGATTCCACTTAAGGAGGTTTTACTGCATTTATTAAGTAATTAAGTGTAATAAAGTATAGTTATTTACAAATTTCTAAAATGGGGAATAATCAAGGCCAGCCAAATAAAAATCGAAATTAAATAGAAATGACAGGGAGATATTAAAAAAGATCCAGATCACGTACTCTAAGAAAACTTACACCTAAAGTATATGATACACCTAAAGTATATAGATAACACCTAAAGTATATGAAAACACAAAATGAAGAGACCACTTAAACGCACAAACAAAATGTCATCAAGGAAAAAAAGATCACATAACAAAAAGGGGAGACGCTATAGCCAGAACAACAACAACAAAAAAAAAAAAAAAAAAAAAAAAAAAAAAAGAAGATAGAATCTGGTTCATTCTGTAAAAAACTTTTCAAGTTAATGTACGTATTTTCTAAAAGACAACTTGATTGTGTATTATATATCGTAATATAAACAATTTTCTACTCACGAAGGTTTTTTTTTTTTTTTTTTTTTTTTCAGATACCAGGAAAATTATACTTAATAAACGTAAATCTTTAGTCTTTGCTTTTAGACAAAGAAGTTCAAAATTTCTTGACAAAGAAAATAGCACTAATTGCGAAGAATTATTCACACAGATTACTAAACAAATGAAAATTGTTGCAATAGGAGCCAAAAAAATAAAATAAAATAAAATAAAATAAAATAAAAATAAAAATAGAACCCTGCTTCAATTTGTAGGGAAAATATTGAATGTGGTGTCATCCGTTAGGGCAATGATTTTTTTTTTTTTTCGCGACGCAAATTTTAATAATGTTTTAATAATGAGAAAATAGTGAAATTATTTTATATTATTTTTTATTGTATTATAAATGTATTCAATTAATCTTCATTGGATAGTTAGTTTTATTATTAATTTATTTCACATTTAGAACAAAATAAATAACTCTAGTGACAAGCCAGGATAATAACTTGGAATATATTTAGCTATTTCATTAATTAATATTTTATGAATTTGTTACATATCTGTAGGATTGCCCATTATCTGTAGGTTTGCCCGATATTTTTCATACAGCAAGACTGACGTAATAAAACAGATTGATCCTCCTGTATCACGTGGCAATGACGAATCACATTTTAAATCCAACGGTTTTCCTTAGTTTAAGCTTTGATAAACCAAATATCCCCCCCCCCCCATCCCATTTTTCTGATTTGTGTAGTTATTTTTTCTGTTATATAAAATAAGAATGAATATATATTTGCTAAATATATCTATAAAATGTTTTGTAATTTAGCTGCTCCATTTCAGTCACTATCCTGGAGTGAGCATCATTTTCCTGGCATAGAGATTTTTAAAAATATATTTTTCTCCTCACGGTAAACAGTTTTTTCGATGCTAGTATTTTTTTTTTCTTGTATAGAGCCCAAATAATAATAATAATAAATATATACACCATACATTTATAGTACCCTTTTAAAAAAATGTTTTATTTTTTAAAAGTTAACTGTTTTGGAAGAATGACCCTAATATGAAAGCGAAAGTACCAAAAATGCTTTTTTGTGTAGTCTAAGAAATCTAAGAAAATATATTAAATCTAAAAAACCTACCATAGATTTGAATTAAGAATGATTTTAACCAAAGTTCTGTACACTGGGCGCAGTATATCAGACATATTTACCTTGGTTAGCCCAAGTTGGATCCAAGGATGGACGTGAGGACTGATGGGTCTACAGCGCCCTCCACAATAATAGAAGCGAAATGAAAAACTAGTACTAATTTTGTTTCATTCTCTTTTAGATGCTTCTATATTTTTGTATTTCGCTATTATTTGTCCTTCTAAGGACAGATCTTTCGCGCCCCCACGGAGCAACATGTCCCCTGGAAAATTTGAGATTTTGCGCTTTCAATGGTCAAAAAGTCCAATTCCCCCCCCCCCCCCCCCCCGAAACCCTATAATGTCCCCCCGGAGTCACAGCAGTACCTCCCGGAGAAAAGCGTCTGAATTCAACACTGCTTTTTCTGGCATTAAAAACAGAAAAACGTGTTTTCGTTTACAGAAAATTCTTAAAATTCGTAAAATTCAAAGTATCGCAACTCCTAAATTTTTGGCTGTACAAAAGATAATTTTTTACTGTTTTACTTGTCAGAGCAGGCATAAAGTTTTTTTAAATGTAAACTTATAAGATTCAGAACCATGGAAGTTTATTGAGATGTTAAATAAGATAAAATTGAAATTATGTAACTTAAAAAAATAATAAATAACTACTTTGACAAATAATTGATTTTCATATGATGAAGAATATTTGATTTTTTTTTTTTTTTTTTTTTTTTTTTTTTTTTTTTAATTAGAACTATGTCTCTAAATCTAACGGTTTAAGAATTGGCTGTTAGTCAACGATAAGAAAGGACATCCTTTATATAGAAAAGATTTTTATAACGAAATTAAATATATAGAAAATATACTATATACTATAGTAATAAGTACATTTTATTATTATCGAAGACGTTAACAAACTTCTGCATTACTAAAGTAAGGGTATAAATTTTTCACTGCAAATCCATTTCCAATCTGCTTGATATTATAATTTCTTAAAAATAACATTCCAGTATTTATTATTGGCTTTGTTGGCGTTATACTTTGTTCTTAAAGAAACTAATGCGTATATTTTTTTGTATCACCGATGATATATATATATATGTATATATAATGAAGCATTTGAATCTACAAAATGTATGACAAGAATAAAAACACGAATATTCACATGAACCTTTTATTCCAGCGGTAATGATTGCATAAAATAAAGAATAGAAGAATGAAAAATAAAAACCCTCCTTTTCATACATTTGTAATATTCCGTGATCCATTTCGTGGACTGATATCTTTTTCGCCAACCAAACAATACGAAAAAGAAACTACAGGTTAAACTCTAACTAGAGGAAGCCCCAACAAATGAAAAGGTCTATACACACACTATCATCCAATAGTCAGAAAGAATTGCGTGCTATTCATGTCTAGCATTTCATTCCGTGATATGTTACCTATTTACTGTAATACCTTTGAACAGTCCTTGCCAATTTAATTCAGGCATAGACTCTAGCGCTCAACACTGGTAGGAAACTGAACACGAAAAACTCAAAGGGTGCAATTTGAAGTTGGAACAGCTAGGTCTGTGATTAGGGTCCTGGTTTGCGAAGCGCAATGCCTGTCATTTAGATGTAGAAAATGAAGCGGAGATAATGGCTATACTGCTGCTCGAAATATTCTTCATATAGCAACGTCGTAGCAATATTTAAACGTGCTTATGCTGCATTAGTAGTTCGCTGTCACGAAATTATTTAATACTAAGGGAAACTGCTTCTGTTATTGTTTGATTTATTTGCTAGGTAGAATAATTGTAATACGTTCTGGTTAATCAGAAGCAGTAAAATATGTTTTAAATAAGCTAAACAGTTTTAGGATCGTTGTACTTCTTTTATTTATTATTATTAAACGATGCTTTAAAAAATATATTAATTTTAAGTCGATTTTCGTTAAAATAGCTGTCCATTTCGAAATAATTTGAAAATTAAGTGACAGTGTCAATACTTTGTTAGTTGAAGATTAAATTAGCTGCAAAAAGGACAAAAGAAAATTGAAACATACAATGTGACTGCACATTATTGACACGCATTTGATAGCTTGTAAAAATTTATGACTTTTTTTATAAATCTCCTTTCAGTTAAAAGAAAAAAAAAAGACATGCGTTAACAGTTCTTAGATATATCGTAAAGTAATGTGAAGATCTTTAACAATAATCAAGCGAGCAGTATAAATTCCCGGTATACGTCAAATCCATTTATATATCTGCTTAATATTTTAAAGATTCCTGTATGTACCACATAATACAATAAACATTGCTATGTAAATCACCCGTCAGTCGCTTTAGTCCATTTTATGAATCAAATTAAAATAAAAAGCTTTTTATTTTTCTGTACAACAAAATGTCAAATCAATTTAAAAACATTTAATGTATTTATGGATATGCGGGGAAATGTTAGCTAACTGTTTAAGATTATAGTGACTTTCGAAAGAGCCATTGTTAGAGCAAGCATTTCAGTATTTTTGCATACTACACAGTAGGCAAAAAAGACGAGAATAATACAAAAGTTGACCATGGATATCACCAGGTACAAATTTCAATGCTTGTTAAACATACCAAGATTGTAAAAAATTATGGCAACTCTGTTACTACGCCATTTAAGAACATGGCAAAGCGTTGCTATTCTGGATACATCAAGGAGAAAGATGTGGATAACAAAAAACTTATTTCTCATAGTCATTATTTCTCATTGTATGTACAGGCAGATGAATGCAAAATTTGAATTTGTTAGTATGATAATTAAAACAAAGATTTCAAATAATATGATTTGATATAGATTTAGGTGTAGCAGTAGTAGTGTCTTTGGAAAATGAACAAGCATTTAACAAGTTTGGAGTAATGACGTCCTGCTGTATCGGACGGTCAAAATTTGATACGTCAAGTCTGCTTCGGATATTATCCTTCTGATAATGACGGGTTTGGGTGTAGTTGCTGTACCACCTACATAACTTCTTAATCTCGTTACAAATCATTTCGATTTTATCCAATTCTAAATGGAGCTGGGTTCTAAAGGGCTCTGAGGAATTTAGCCGCAAAGATTAGGAACAAACCACTGCCAGTGAAGAGATAGACTTCGATACTTTCACTCCTCTTGGCCGTCACGTGATCAATATTGACTGGCTTTAAATAGTTTTCGAAAATCCATATGATCAAGATAGGTTCAAAAGCAGTCGAGATCTGTGGATCTCCCAGTTGTCAACATTGTTCGCTGAGGAACAAACCACACATACTCACTGTAAACACAAACGTCTGAAATTCAGTTAAAAATGTGTCTTAAGTAGATGGTCACATTTTAAGTGAAAAAAAAAGGTGTCTTACTTTTTAAGACACCTTTTTGCATCTGAAGTTAAGGCATTGGAAATGTCTTAAAACGCCGCCATTTTTAAAACACTTGAAATGTCTTAAAAAGCCGCCATTTTTAAAAACACTTGAAATGTCTTAAAAAGCCGCCATATTTTAGATATTCGAAACATCTAAAATGAGGTCTTTTAAGACACTCGAAACATCTTAGAAGATTTTTTTTTCTCTTATTTACACTGTCTCATTGACAGCAAGCTAAAACTTAGAGTTACAAGCGACAGAGCAAAATAAATGTTTGCCAATTATGGAAGACTACAACAGACTGCATTATTTATTTTTATTTATTTATGTAATTATTATTATTATTTTTTTTTTTTTTTTAATTCATCAGATTCGATGCCAAGATGTATTAATCCATTTTCAAGTATTTAAAAATATTAATTTTTCTTTGTTTATTTTAGAAAATAATTGAAGAAGTTTATTAATCATTTAGTCAATTTAAATTATTAGACATACATACACACAAGCCATATCTGGGATTATTATTTATGTTATTTTTTCATAGATTCATTGTAATTAAAAACGAAATTCCCTACCCCTTCAACATTGTAGACAAGATAAATATAATGTTATTTTCCAATCGACAAATCCCCCCTCCTCTTTATGAAATTTTTCTATGCTTCATAAGGTACATCATAACAAGTTTTTATATTTCATTTATAATTCAAGAAATATGTGCACAAACACAGATCCGGGCACATTTTCATAAACAAACATTTGAAGCATATTTAAAATTTCTGATAACACTGTTTGTTTATTTATTATTATTATTATTATTATTATTATTATTATTATTATTATTATTATGTGTGTGATGTGAAATTAACATCATCATTTACGTATGATTTTATTATTCAAAATTATCTTGCTGTAAAATATTAAAATCACTTAAGAAATCATTTTATGATACAGCAGTTAATAATATTGCTAAACAGGAGTAAATATTTTAAATAATTTTACACATAATTTCAAATTATTATTAAATTCATCGTTTAATACAAATATTTTTCATCAGATAATTAGAAAAATCGGAAAACATTGCATGTCTTTTTGCTTCAATTTAACATATAAGAGCACTTAATAATTAAAGTTGTCAAAAATTTATATGTTAATTCATTCATGTTTCCGTTGGAAAGAAAAAAAAAAGCTTACTTAATTCCGTGTGTTTCAATAATAAAATAAATGTTTACGACTGTTGCAGTAATACAAATAGTTAAAAATGAGACCATTATTTTTTTTACACAAAAGTAAATAAATAAATAAATAAATAAATATGATTAAAGTTTTTTTTTTATGCAACAAAATAAACTGCGTAAAAACACCAAGTTAAACAATACTGTACTGCATTTTATAGTACGAAAAAAAAAAAAAACAGTAAACAATAGCGTAAATGTGGATTAATATTAATTTAAAATCTTAGACATAAATGTATACTTTAGAAATGGAACCTCATAAAAACATAGATAACATTAATAGTTGTTAAAATCAATTTGTTCTAAAAATAATACGAGTATAACATATAGAAAACATTAGCGGACACAAGAGTATTATATTTTATAAGTCACTTACCCTTTGCATGGTATACATTTTCTAGTTTTTTATAATCCTTTCTTTAGATGGAGGAAATATTTTTTTATATCCAGCAAAGATTTCTAGATAAGATTAATATATATTTCATTTAAAGTAACCAGCTATTATAGAAAACCCAATTAGACTGAAGAATCACCACGAGGTTCAATTCACATACTCTGCGTCGTTTCTTTTACATTTGCCACTCTGCATTCCACAGAGGATTATCCGAGCGGTCAGGAGAGGTATTGCATTTTCACCTGAAAGGTCTTGACAATAGAAACTGAAATGTTTGTCTACTGTTCATTTACTCGCATTTCAAAGTGATTTTTTGACATTCATAGAAGGAATTAATTTTCGATTCGCACACGGCACACAACAAACAAATATGGCTGCGGTGATAACACAGTGCAGTGAATGTCTGTTCGTTTCACCATATTAAGACACTTTATATTAGTTCATTTCTACTACAGGTCCATTAAGACACACAAGTATCTTAAATTAAGTTATCTATTATGTCTAAGCTCTATATTAAGACATTTACGTGTCTTAAATGCTTTGTCAGTCGTTTTTCTATCTTATTTTAAGACTCCTTTATTTGCAGTGCTATTGTACTCGCTACTTCGAAAGCGTAAGTGCGATTGAATTGCATCTCAGTAACTATAAGATCTAGCTGAAAATCATTATACACGTTAACACATGGAAGTGCACACATTTCTGGGTACAATCGTCTATTTAAAAAATACATCTTGCAAACATTAGAGTGCTTCTTCACAAACGCGAATGATAACAGATACTGACAACCGATGTCTAGCTTTTTAAATACTGCTAAAAGTGGGTCTTGCACGCAGCTGGAGACTGCTCTGAAATAATTTAACACTGTATGGGTAATACAATAAATGATATGTATTGTATATATCATTAAGTAAAATTATATGTATAATATATAGTGTTACTATAATTGTTGTCCAGTATTTCTATGTCTACCTTGCTTTTGCTGTCCATTTGAAACATAGCTTTTTTATGTAATAAACGTGCACTGGTGAATGCATCTTAATTGTCAAAAATCTCTGTGTATCTCATCCTTCTGACTTATATCGATATCTGGAAACAGTAACCAAAATATATTTTGTTTCCACATCTATAACATCGATATACTTACACGGCTATAGCCTATACTCACTTACGTTCCATATTCATGAACGATGTTCTAGGGAAGTAATTAATCGGCATACGGCTGTTCATTTCATTTTATAATTAAATTGAAGAACAGCATACTAGTGTTAGTGAGTACCAGTGCCGAAACTAAGGAGTGGGGCAGAGGGGGCATGTGCCCCATTTGGCACCAGAACGAAGGGGCGCCAAATGAAAGCTTGTACTTTGGAATGGATCACTTTCTTCTGATGGACTGATGGCTTCCATTATTATGAAACAGCAATTATAAATGAAGTGTTAGGTGAAGAGGAAAGAGCAGTCGTAAAATGTTAGAACTCTGATTTTCTGGTCAGAATGGGAAAAAAAATGCCATTTTTTTTTTTTTTTTTTTGGGGGGGGGGGGGGGTGGCCATAATTTAAAAAAGAAAAAAAAATTAAGGTCATCCCCCCCCCCCATTCTCACCAGAAAATCAGAGTTCTAACTTTCTACGGCTGCTCTTTCATCTTCACCTAACGCTTCATTTATAATGGCTGTCTGATAATAATGGAAGCCATCAGTCTACCAGAAGAAAATAACTCGGTTAAAGCGGGAACTCAGATAATCGGGACTCTACTGTATATTTCATTTTAAAAATGATCTTTATAATCTTTGTATTGGTGTTCAGAGGGGATCATGACCCCCGTGACCTCCCCTTGCATCCGCCATTGTAGATTATGCAGTTCAGTATTACATATTTTATGATTACATATTTTAAATTTTAAAATAAGTCGGCTATTAGAAATTAGTAAAATTCTTTTTGTAAATATACTTTGCGAAATGGGGGGGGGGGCAAAATCCATGTTTGCCCCGGGTGCAAAAAAAGGCTAGTTTTGGCCCTGGGGAGTACTTCTTCAGACTTTACGGAATAAATACCTGAAATGTGCAATAACCGTTGTTGGGTCCCAGGGTCTCATGTGTCCAATAATTGCAATGGGAAAAAAAAATCACGATGAAGGTGAAACAAATAACAATCGAAATGTATTTTATTCCATTTTGTTTAAATTGTTATACGAGTTTTTCAAAGCTTAAAATTATATTGATTTTGTAAAATAGCACTATGACGAACATGATGATAACGTTTGATGAAAAATCCACCAAGGAGCAATGTGGTTGGACATCAATGATTTTTATGTAAATTTTTTGCTGATTCGCCCTGTTTTACCATTATCCGAAAATCAAAGGTTTCAAATGGCATTGTTCTGACTACCTTGATCATGCTTTTGAGAAAAATAAGATAAAAGTTTTAGTTCTCCGTATGCAAATTTGTAGTTAGATCATTTTGAAATTTACTAACTCTCTAAATATTGGCTAGAATGGGTTGTATATCAGCTCAGACTATATGCACCATCATGGTCATTTAGTAAATAACGTCATATTTAAAAAAAAAAAGAAAATCTTAATAAGCTATAAATAGTTAGGACAAAATCTCATTTTTTCCGAACTTTTCAGATAAAACCTTGTAATTTCAAGACAAGGGTTTGCGTCTTGCATCAACATCAACGATTGTGTGAAAATTTTAATAGCGACTGCAGGAAATAGAATGGCGTGTGACACAATTTCAGATTCCAGAACGTTAAATATAAAATACTTAACCCTTTCAGGGGCAAAGCAATTTCATTGCTAAAGCGTTGAAATTAATGAATGACACTGGTATTTGAAATCAAATTTATTTCTAAATACGAAAAAGCTAAATTTAACATATATGACAAACCGAAATTTTTTTTACTAAAATTCTGGTGCCAAAGTGTCATTTGGGAATTAAAATTAAGTGGTTTCATAAAAATACCAGCGCCCCTCAAGGGGTTAAAACACATATTTATAATAGTCTCTCTGACATTGTTTACAAGAAGAGTCAAACCTTCAATATATATATGCATATATTAAAAAGTAATTTGTGTTTACCAAAACTCGAAGATTTTTTTTATTTTATTGGGATAATCTAAAAATTCTTAATTCTGTTTGATTCAAGAATTCCATAGATGGTACAGAAGTAAAATTATTCTTAAATATAACGAATTAGATAAAAATTAGCTAAAACAACAAGTGATTTGACAAAATATATTATAAGTGAACCCTAAGTATGTAAATCAACGAAGCTAACCACCTGAATCCAAAGCTTAACAATAATTTCAACTGGTCCATTTAATTTTAACTTAATGCATAATTTGATTTCCAATTTTTGCTTTTTGTAATCTCTTTAAAATTTTTGAAATTATATGGTTTGAACACATTAAACATAATTTAGCTGTTGCGTGTGACTTTTCATTACGCAAATTCCTAAAACTTTAAAATAATATGGAAATTACTGCTCCTGCCATCATAAAGGAAATTGAGGAAATGCAGTATAGGCTGAAAATTCCACCCAATCTTAGTAATTCAACTTAGATTATAAAAGAGTTTTGTTTTTAAAAAATTGCGTATTGACCTTTTATAACATAGATTTCAAAAAGGTAGTCTTATTCACACGAAAGTTGGAGATCAGGAAAAGGTAATACACTGGCATCCAAAAGATAAGGTACAAATACCTTTTCCTTTTTTTGTGTGTGTTAGAATTATAGCTAAATGTAAAAATATTAAACTTGGTACAAAAGTGCCTCATACTATGAGACGCCACATAACAAGATGTAAAGGAACTAATTAAACATGACGTTAACTGAGCAGGCCGGATAAAATGGATTGTGGCTATTCCACAAAAATATACCAGACGTACAATGGGGTCTCATAATATTAATGAGCTGGTGTATGGCAGCTTGTGGCAACAAATTTCACTTATCTAAATGCAGAATATGTCTTGGAGAGGTTTGGTGTCGTGCCACGACTCTTCCTAGAGCATTACAAACACAGATCCTTTTAATGCATTGTTCTGTGGGCCCGAGACAGTGTCAAAACTAATCCTTTTTGCACACGGGGCAAACATGGATTTTGGCGTCCCCCCTATTCCTCCGCAAAGTATATTTACAAAGAGAATTTACTAATTTTCTTATAGCC